>JAQBSW010001677.1:0-125538 GCA_029291075.1 Eudiplozoon nipponicum
GTTGATGTTCGTGACTGCATAGAAATTGTGCAACCGACATTTCCAGTCAAGTACTATATATTCAAGACTATTAGAGGTGAAAATCGAATATCTAATTTTTTCCGAAATATATGCAATGCGGATCGATTCTCACTAGTCAGTTTGCCGTCGTATTCTGCTGATAATCATGGAAGGTCTAAACGCGACTGGCGATAGTTTTGTTATGTTGTTCGAAGCCTGGTTAAATAAAATGGGATTGGTGCTTACTTCAAGTTGGCAAACTTGATTTAAAGAATTTGTTACCTCCACCCGTGCAATCATTTTATGTTTATTTGTATTGTCCATATATGCGTGTGGCGAAAGCTGCAAACAGTTAATGTTCGTGACTGCATAGAAATTGTGCAGCTGACATTTCCAGTTAAGAACAATATATGGAAGACTATAAGAGGTGAGAGCCGCATATCTAATTTTTCCCCATATATATGCAATGCGGATCGATCCTCGCTAGTCAGTTTGCCGTCGTACTCTGATGATGATCATGGAAGGTCGAAACGCGTCAGTGCGTGTGACGGGCGGTAATTTGTTATGTTGTTCGAAGACTGTTGAAATAAAATGAGAATTGTGTTTGCTTCAAGCTCGCAAACTTGAATAAAAGAGTTAGTTACCACCAACCTGCGCAATCAATTGATTGTTAAATGGTCCAGTTAACTAATTCCTGAACGAGGCACACGCAAAATAGTAGCTTCTGATGAAACATCTTGCGCTACGAACTTGCATCAAAATTTTTCGAACCACAACTGTGGCCTTTGCCAATATCTGGTGTGCAAGCATAGGCTTAAATCCCAGAGCGGTCACAATCGCTGACAGAGTTGGGTTATGCGGATTCACTCAGAGTTTAGTATAGTGTGTCGTACCAGCCGAGACTTAGTTAACCCTATCTCCGTAGTCAGGGTGTTCGTTTGCGTAGCCAATCCTCTTACTAAGCTTTCCAATCCGTCAGAAGCCATCTCGTTTATCTTAACACGAATGCTTTATTTCTAATCAATTATTTTTATGAGTTTGCTCGTATAAAGCGCGTCCATTTAGTAAAACAAACTACAAATATTTATTATTTTATATTCACTTCTGCGGCTCGAAGGCTGCTTCCATCATTGTGCTGACTGCTTCATCTTAATTCGTGCACTTCTGCGATGACTTTCTGTTGTATTCACTTCAGCCTTAGATAGGACAATTGGAACGTTCTCGCCTCGAAAGTGGCCTCATGAGGTTATGAACGGTGTATCTGATTTATTGACTCCATACATTATAACACGAAGGAAACCTCAATTACGTCATTTAACAAATATTTGAATGTATTTAAAGATTTGTTTAATATTCAACCAGTCTAATTTCACTTAGTTGGTTGTATATTGCAGTTATGGACAGACACGAACATACGGGAATAATCTGTCAGAAGTGTAAATGACATTGTTAAAGCTAAAACACACTTGCTTTATGAGCTTTTTTCTAAGACCTGTGATGCAAAGTTGACAGATGAAGGATATTGGTATTGGTATCCGAAATATGTTTTGACATCTTCACTTATGAATATGAAGGTGCCGCCAGAATAACTCGTACATGTATGGTAGTATTCTTGAATAAGTATTTTTAGTTTTGACGATTCGAGGTAGAGCTTGTAAGCGAAATCTAGTAGACGTCATCGCGGTCTGACTATTACCACTCCATGAATTATTGGCCACTAGAATTGACCTGAACATTCTAAATGCACATTGTGTAGAAATTTTAGATGACTTTTAAGTATGCGGAATTATATGTGGTTTCAATTGATGAATTGCCAGCTAATTTGGATTGTGCTGATGATACTGTTCTATGAGCGGAAGAAGATCGTCTTTCAGGAGCCTCTAACAAAGTTATTGTAGTCGGTTTCATTCTAAAGCATAAAATTGCAATAGAAAGCGCACTGGTCGCCGTCAGCGAACTCATCCATTTGGGTTCACTAATAACATAGGACGATTTAGCTTCCGCTGAAATTAACAGACGAGTTAACATAGATGTACTATGAAGAATCCGAACGACTCTGAAACTTCCTTTTCAAATCTATTGGTTCCATGTCCAAGGTATTTCAAATCCAGTGTATTGTAGGTTCTCTGTTCCTATGAGACATGGAAAGTTGCCGAATATGAAATTCGCTCGGTTTGATTCATTTTATTGCCAGCTAAGTGTCAGGAGGTATTAATTAGAAGAATAATCTGTAATTCGACCGCTTATAACCGTTCACTTGTGGATGCACCATTATTGTTGCATCTAGTTAATTAATAGTGCTTGCGTTGTTTGGAGCATTGTCTGAGTGAGCCCGTTGTCGCATCTTACTCGTCAGGCTGCTAAAGTAACTCTGGTGGATGGGTTAAGTCCCATAAAAATAGGCAATTGATTGAAATACTGGACATTTAATCAAATCGTGTCATATTCTAAATAACCAAAAGGCATTTGGATTGACAAAAATCTGGGGATATGTAGCTTCAACTAGGATCCATATGAAAGGCTTGGTTCTACCGTGTTGGCATAGGCTCTTCTGTATTGCCCAGTGCATAAGTTTATGTACCACAATAATTCATGTATATGTAGTTTATTCGGAATTTATGTAACTAATTGTGCGGTAGCCCTGGTTTTCTCTTATTACGTTGCATGTGTATAAGTTTACTATATTTTATGTTTTTTTGTTCTGATCATAACTATTATTCTCTACGTTCCAATTACTATTTCGGCACTTTACTATTGCTATATTTTGTACGACGTATATTTTATGTTGTACAGAAATTTAAAAAGATGTGGAATCATAATTAAGCGCAGTTTTACATGGCGCTTGGAAAGGCCCAGAAAGTGTTTTCTTATCCATATGCCAAATATATATATACATAAAACATTGTTTTCTCTAACGCCATTAATATGATTTTTCTTTTTATTATTTTTAAAATAAATGAAATGAAAGGAAAATTCTTTGTTCGACTTGATGCTTTATTGCTAGCTGCCTCGATTATTTATATATTACTGCTTATGTAGGAAGATGTGGCTTCTTTAGAAGAACTATTTAAGATTGGCCAACTAGTCAGGTGCTACATGAAGTCGGCGCCCAGTAATTTTAAGCTTGCCCGATCGATCGAGTAAAGCTATGATTGAACTGTCTCTGATGCCCCGACTAGTAAATGGAAACTTCCTTTTTTCAAAGTTAAAATCTGCAATGCACTTAATTGGCGCAGTGGCCAGTAAGGAAGACCATGGCTACCTACTGGAAACAGGCCTAGCTGGGGTGACTGCGTTTTTGCCACAAACCAATGTCAGCCAAGCATTGCACATTGAGGCGGGCAATTTACGCATTGGCCAATTGGTTGCTTATCGCATTGACAGGGCTGACTTCATGGAATTTCGCGCAGGTCACGTGTCCCGTGCCATTCGTGTCACCTGCATAGACACAGTGCGTGATCCTGTGGTAAGTTAATGTCTTTTTTGCAAAACTTAGAAATACGCACTGTTTATAATTTTGAAACAAAGACTCTTGCTACAAAATAGAAATTTTAATTGTGTAGTAGTTAATATGTGTACAAACATTTTTTGCTGGTACGTCATTACTGGGCATAACTGGTCATAATATATCGCAGGTGACAGCTAAATCCAGAAAAAAGATTTGTAGACCGCTGATACTGGCGACACAACACAGGAGTGTGATGTATTGCATGAATTTTGTTCTCGTATTTCATTCTGCATAGAAAATCTATCAATGTCAGAAAAATGAAACGTGTATTAATTATTTCCTACAAAACTTTGGACATATATATTATTGTACGTACAGTAGGGAAATACGTATTAAGTATGTATTAGGTGTTACGAACCTAGTAACAAATTAGTTCAGTTGTGACCAGAAGGATAAACCAAAGGCAGCATGAACGGAAAGTATAATCTCATGCACATTCGTTTCGTGCTTACTGGCGACTCATCAGTAGGAGCCGGTATTACGCCCTTTAACCACTATATATTTTGGTGAAGAATGTGGGATAATAGGACGGTACAATCTCCTAGACGAATGTGTAAACCTGCAATAGTGAAGCTAACATCATATAAAGTCTACGACAATGCGACTTCAACGCTAACTCACACTATATAATATATATACCGAGTCTGTAAAGGATACTAACACTATGGCTATTGTGTTAGTAACCGATACCAACATTATAGTACCGAAAAGGTACATGGTACTAACACTATGTTTGCCATGTCAGTACATGGTACAAACATGATGGATATCAATCTATGCTATAGTTCACCGACATTGAGAATTACAAATATTTCTGAACACCTGTTACTCCAGTAAATCCATACACTCTGGCCTTGATCGATATCAGTTATCACATTTCGCGGTAAGCATGACATCATTCAATTCAATATTTAACAGTTAAATACTGTTTGTTGCGGAGACCTAATATATATGCAAGTATGTATTAGGTGTTGCCGACCTAGTAACAAATTAGTTCAGTTGTGACCAGAAGGATAAACCAAAGGCAGCATGAACGGAAAGTATAATCTCATGCACATTCGGTGAACTATAGCATACATTGATATCCATCATGTTGGTACCATGTACCGACTCGGCAACCATAGTGTCAGTACCATGTTAGTATCGGTACTGTCACAATAGCCATAGTGTTAGTATCCTTCGCAGACTCGGTATATATATATATATATATATATATCTATGATAAATTCCCCACAGCACAGGGCAGCCATGACTATTATGCCGGATTATAAAACCTATCATGAAAGGAAGAATAGAGCACGTTGTACAGGATAGCTTTCAACTTGTGGAAAAAAATTCGCGACTTTAATTTAAAAGAGAGGAAAATGGTGTCCCTCAATATAAAGTCCCTCTTTACTAGCATTCCAATAAATAAAACTAAAAATATCCTATGTGAATATCTGTGATCGTTAGGAGCGGAAATACTGATAGAAGTGGACGACATGAGAGAACTACTTCTATTATGTACATCCAACGTACAATTCGTATTCCAAGGAGTCTTCTACAGACAAATTGACGGCATAGGTATGGGTAGTCCTCTTGGACCAGTATTAGCAGACATATACATGAACCATTTAGAAACAACTGGTTTAAAACCATTTATCAATGGAGCTCATTTTTACGTGCGCTACTTTGACGATACTTTCATGGTCGTTGAAAAAGATGAAGATACAAATTCACTGCTACATCACATAAACAAGGTAGACCAGGCAATCAAGTTTACAATAGAAGAAGAAAAAGACGGATATTTATCCTTCCTAGATGTAGGAATAACAAGAGATGAAGAAGGTACTCTCTCAAGGTCAGTTCACAAGAAATCAAGCTGGACTGGACAATATATCCATTATATGAGTAGTGTGCCAAGGGCGTACAAAAGGAACCTAATAATAAATTTGGGCACACGAATACGCAGGATTTGTTCACCGGACAACATTGAAGTAGAGCTAAATTTGCTTCGCGAAGCGTTGAGAAATAATGGCTATCCGGACTGGTTCATCGAATACAACATGAGGCAACGAAACAAAATCGAGGCCAATTTGGAAGAAAATCAAACTCCCCAGATAGTAACGCTTAGTGCTCCCTTTAGAGGTGATCTTCCAGCGGAAATCTTCAAACGAAAAGCAATTCGAGCGACAAAAGCACAGTTTCCATCAATACAGGTGAGAGTGGTGTTCAACACAACAAAACTGATGCGCACGAATGAAAAAGATAGCCTCTCTGTGACGTCAACACATTTGTCTGTATACAAATTTCAATGTACCTGCAACGCTCAGTACATCGGCAGATCAAAAAAGAGGCTCGAAACTAGAATAAATCAGCATCTCCCTCAAAAACTATTAAAGAGGGGTGCAGCTCCTGCACAAAAATCAGCAATTTGCGAACATGTACTACTCACAGGTCATGCTGTTAGTAGTAACAATATTTCAGTTCTCTACAAGGCAAAAACAGAGAAAATGCTTCTGGCTTTTGAAGCTATTGCAATTAATAAGCTGAAGCCCTGCTTAAACGTGCAGAAAATAATTCAAAAGAAATTAAATTGGACTGGAACAAAGACATAACTGACATGCCTTTAAAAATAGCCAACGCTTCGCAAAATACGACACATACATCAATTACGGACGCAATTACAATGAAAGCGATGACACACCAAATGACGTTACGCAAAAGGAGTGGTCTAAATTGCGCAAAACAAAGGCTAGAATAACGAAGAGGAGATTGGTTACAACAAATGTACAGTGGGATTGGATGAACGAATATACTAACGAATCCAGAACAATGGCTGTAGATACTGGTAGAAATAAGATTTATTATATTCAATGCGGTTTGATCCTCGATAGTCAGTTTGCCGTCGTACTCTGATGATGATCATGGAAGGTCGAAACGCGTCAGTGCGTTGCAGCTGGCGGTAGTTTTGTTATGTTGTTCGATGACTGGTTAAATACAATGGGATTGGTGTTTAACTCAAGCACGCAAACTTGATTTAAAGAATTGTTACCACCACCCGCGCAATCAATTATTGTTTAAATTGTATTGCCTATATATGTATATGTGGCGAAAGCTGCAAACAGTTAATGTTCGTGACTGCATAGAAATTGTGCAGCCGACATTTCCAGTCAAGTTCAATGTATGCAAGACTGCTAGAGGTGAGAGCCGCATATCTAAATTTGATTTCCATATATATTCAATGCGGTTTGATCCTCGATAGTCAGTTTGCCGTCGTACTCTGATGATGATCATGGAAGGTCGAAACGCGTCAGTGCGTTGCAGCTGGCGGTAGTTTTGTTATGTTGTTCGATGACTGGTTAAATACAATGGGATTGGTGTTTAACTCAAGCACGCAAACTTGATTTAAAGAATTGTTACCACCACCCGCGCAATCAATTATTGTTTAAATTGTATTGCCTATATATGTATATGTGGCGAAAGCTGCAAACAGTTAATGTTCGTGACTGCATAGAAATTGTGCAGCCGACATTTCCAGTCAAGTTCAATGTATGCAAGACTGCTAGAGGTGAGAGCCGCATATCTAAATTTGATTTCCATATATATTCAATGCGGTTTGATCCTCGATAGTCAGTTTGCCGTCGTACTCTGATGATGATCATGGAAGGTCGAAACGCGTCAGTGCGTTGCAGCTGGCGGTAGTTTTGTTATGTTGTTCGATGACTGGTTAAATACAATGGGATTGGTGTTTAACTCAAGCACGCAAACTTGATTTAAAGAATTGTTACCACCACCCGCGCAATCAATTATTGTTTAAATTGTATTGCCTATATATGTATATGTGGCGAAAGCTGCAAACAGTTAATGTTCGTGACTGCATAGAAATTGTGCAGCCGACATTTCCAGTCAAGTTCAATGTATGCAAGACTGCTAGAGGTGAGAGCCGCATATCTAAATTTGATTTCCATATATATCAATGCGGTTTGATCCTCGATAGTCAGTTTGCCGTCGTACTCTGATGATGATCATGGAAGGTCGAAACGCGTCAGTGCGTTGCAGCTGGCGGTAGTTTTGTTATGTTGTTCGATGACTGGTTAAATACAATGGGATTGGTGTTTAACTCAAGCACGCAAACTTGATTTAAAGAATTGTTACCACCACCCGCGCAATCAATTATTGTTTAAATTGTATTGCCTATATATGTATATGTGGCGAAAGCTGCAAACAGTTAATGTTCGTGACTGCATAGAAATTGTGCAGCCGACATTTCCAGTCAAGTTCAATGTATGCAAGACTGCTAGAGGTGAGAGCCGCATATCTAAATTTGATTTCCATATATATTCAATGCGGTTTGATCCTCGATAGTCAGTTTGCCGTCGTACTCTGATGATGATCATGGAAGGTCGAAACGCGTCAGTGCGTTGCAGCTGGCGGTAGTTTTGTTATGTTGTTCGATGACTGGTTAAATACAATGGGATTGGTGTTTAACTCAAGCACGCAAACTTGATTTAAAGAATTGTTACCACCACCCGCGCAATCAATTATTGTTTAAATTGTATTGCCTATATATGTATATGTGGCGAAAGCTGCAAACAGTTAATGTTCGTGACTGCATAGAAATTGTGCAGCCGACATTTCCAGTCAAGTTCAATGTATGCAAGACTGCTAGAGGTGAGAGCCGCATATCTAAATTTGATTTCCATATATATTCAATGCGGTTTGATCCTCGATAGTCAGTTTGCCGTCGTACTCTGATGATGATCATGGAAGGTCGAAACGCGTCAGTGCGTTGCAGCTGGCGGTAGTTTTGTTATGTTGTTCGATGACTGGTTAAATACAATGGGATTGGTGTTTAACTCAAGCACGCAAACTTGATTTAAAGAATTGTTACCACCACCCGCGCAATCAATTATTGTTTAAATTGTATTGCCTATATATGTATATGTGGCGAAAGCTGCAAACAGTTAATGTTCGTGACTGCATAGAAATTGTGCAGCCGACATTTCCAGTCAAGTTCAATGTATGCAAGACTGCTAGAGGTGAGAGCCGCATATCTAAATTTGATTTCCATATATATTCAATGCGGTTTGATCCTCGATAGTCAGTTTGCCGTCGTACTCTGATGATGATCATGGAAGGTCGAAACGCGTCAGTGCGTTGCAGCTGGCGGTAGTTTTGTTATGTTGTTCGATGACTGGTTAAATACAATGGGATTGGTGTTTAACTCAAGCACGCAAACTTGATTTAAAGAATTGTTACCACCACCCGCGCAATCAATTATTGTTTAAATTGTATTGCCTATATATGTATATGTGGCGAAAGCTGCAAACAGTTAATGTTCGTGACTGCATAGAAATTGTGCAGCCGACATTTCCAGTCAAGTTCAATGTATGCAAGACTGCTAGAGGTGAGAGCCGCATATCTAAATTTGATTTCCATATATATTCAATGCGGTTTGATCCTCGATAGTCAGTTTGCCGTCGTACTCTGATGATGATCATGGAAGGTCGAAACGCGTCAGTGCGTTGCAGCTGGCGGTAGTTTTGTTATGTTGTTCGATGACTGGTTAAATACAATGGGATTGGTGTTTAACTCAAGCACGCAAACTTGATTTAAGGAATGGCTGTAGATACTGGTACAAATAAGATTTATTAATAAATGTTATTCCCATGTAGTACGTTTTTTTGTTCTTATATATATATATATATATATATATATATATATATATATATATATATATATATATATATATATATATATATGTATATTGTAGTGAGTTAGCGTTGAAGTCGTATCGTCGAGACTTTATATAATGTTAGCTTCACTACTGCAGGTTAACACATGCGTCTAAGAGATTGTATCGTCCTATTATCCCACATTCCTCACCCAAATATATAGTGGTTAAAGGGCGTAATAACGGTTCTTACGATACAATTGGATTGGTGTATACTTCAAGCTCACAAGCTTCATTTAAAGAAGTGTTACCATCACCGGCGCTAACTTTGATTGATTAATTGACAACTGTTATTTCCTGTGCAAATATAAACGAGCTTTAGCCATTAAATATTCAGCGATGTTTTGAGTGTGATCAGTGATATGGAGAAAGAGTTTAGTGTTTCGTTCTCTAGTTAACTGTGCCGATGCCGGTCATCGTTTGACGGGTTGTTATATCCTACCTCTAGAGCAATTTGGATGATATCGACCGGCTTGCCGGCTTCTGTAGTGCATCAGCATAATTTTGATAATCGAGATGAACTACTTTACATCTTGGTTGGTTCTCGAGTTTTCTTGTAGTAGTGCCTTAATTTTTCGGTAATTTGGGCCTGGCTTTACTAAAGATCTCTATCTAAGAGATATCTCTATGTATTTATGTGTTGTCTGACTAAAAACGCGTTTAGGCTTTCTACGGCCGTGTTGACCCGTTTGCTTCGTAGTTACTGATATTCTATTTTTCCTCAAGATGTCCTCGTCTATGGTTGTACCTTTTGAAGGTGATATTTCAACTGCTGCTTCTTTTAATAAAATGAATTTCTCCTCTACTCTCGTTATTAGAATGGGGTTTTTTCGACTATACAATTGACTAAGGCAGATGAATATCTTTTCATAGAGATTTAGCTTGATATCACAAATTCGTAACAGAGTAAATTCGATGGACTTCTCCAAAAGAAAATTATTTGATGTCCAACCCAATATGAATTACCTTTGGTATAATAACCATCCAACCAACCAACTTCTATTATTATCAGTCACTAATTATTTCACATTTATCGTTAATATTGAATTGATATTATTATAGGATAATTATTCGAAACTAACTAACATCTACACTTATTTATAGACCCTTCTAATTTTATTGTTTAATTTGAAGCTCTTTATTGACTATATAGCTGGCTTTTTTGGAGTAGACTTGCGGATTCGTGTGCCTTTGCAACAATCAGTGTGTTATGTAGAAATCTTGTAAAGCAACATATTTTTTCTGTTGATAAACAACTTCATTTTGCAGTTGCCATCCTTAATTTTGGTTAATAAAATTTGTATTAGTTAAAAATATGTTTTTTCAAATTGGCTTTTTAGTTGGTTGCATCATCTCCAGTGCACTTTGGTTGTTTTCTTCCTGGATTTTGGGTTCAGGCTAAAGTCTCCAAACGCACTGAATCTTCACTCATTGTGGAATTCCAAGAATATTTCATCACTGTGCACCAGTCACACAACAGAATCTCATCAATGAGCTATAAGGTCGAACAAGAGGTTAGTTAGTTTTATATTATGGATATTTCGGTAATTAAAAGCATTTTTACATACATGGGGAGTTAAATACATATATTATGCACACACACGCACAAACAATTAATCAATTTATAATCGAATTTTGTACGAACTTTTTAGTTATTTAGCTGAGAAATATGGTTTAGACATATTTCTTAAGTGAAATTGTTCTTTGTGTAGTGCTGTCATCGTTCGAGTTGATTCAATAATTGTTAGTTGCCAAACCTCTGATAGTACTCGCAGTTCCGTAAAATTTTGATTCGTTTACAGATACAGGTGCACAGCTTGTTTTTTTAAAAATGTATTGATTGGTCCTCACTTGTCCTTAAGCTGCTTGTCAGAAGCAAGGTATCCTAATTTCTCAGAATATTTGGGTGTTTATTTAGGTTCCCATTTTTAGGGTTCACATCATACTCACTGTGCGCAACTCTCGTTTTTTACTTGCAAATCGCCTATTCTCCGGGATTATTTTTTCGCTACAATGATAATATAATTCAAACAATAGGCTCTCAGTCAAGTTACATTCTGGCAAGTACTTGACGAGTTCTCGATGGGTAGGAAATCGGTCTACTTGATGAATTTCGGTTGATATTTTATACAATGTTTAGCTCCCAGTGATTACAAACATAATCGAAAGCCTGTAGTTTAACACAATTTTATATTTAAGTAATCAAATTTGTCTACTTTTAGTAGCATATTCGTCCACATATAAATAAATATTGGTCCATGTCTGCGAAGTTCTTAATTAAGAGATAAACTTATTTATTCCAATTGAGGTTGCGAGTTTGATATAAACGCCTGACCATTTATGGGCATAACTTTGACAGTATAAATTGAGCATTGTATAGTGCCCAAAACGCAATTAATCCAGTGGATCGGTTTCGTACATATTGAGAATTCTTTAAGTTATGTTCAGAATTTTTACGGCGAACGGGACTTGAACCGGTACACATTTGCTACGGAGTGTGTAACTCCACTACGCCATCCACTAAGGTAAATACTTTATTCTAAAATAAAATGTCTGTCTTATTTTATGATGTTCATTGACAACAGGTTGGCAATATTCATGACCGGAGAACCCTTGCAGCATGATTATTAACATTGCTGGTGTTGAGGCTGTACAGTTTTCCGTGCGTTGAAAATAAATGATAATTTAGTGGGTTCTGCATAGAGCTGCCATTATTTGATGCTCTTAACTAATATGTTTCCAAGAAAAATAAGTAAAAGTGCATTTGACAATGCTGCCCTAAGGTTGTAACAAAATTTTAGGCTTTTTTACGTGTATTTACAGTTGCCTATGGAGGTTAGAAAATCTTAATGCTTTAATTAATGTGACAGTATAATTGAAGCCAGGAATGTGAGAAAATGATCTCAGTTGATGTAAGTATAATGCAAAATTGTATTTTCGTTCTCATGTTTCACTGGTATTATTCTAACATGGGTCGTTGTACTGGAAGCATTACTAAAAACTACTAATTTATGCCTTGACATCAGCTTATAGTCAAATATTATAAATACTTTAGCCTTTCTTCTGCAAAGTCTGGTTTGTTCTATTACTTGCTTGTATTTAACTAATTGATGCCGTAAAGTAATGAATTCAGTTTAGTAACAACCAATGCTGTTCACAATTTTCAAAATATCTTCATTTGAATTGCTTTTTATTTATTCGAATATCATTTATTTCCAATGAAGCACGCTAGAAAACAATTTTTTATTAGGTGTTGTGCACCTAGTAACAAATTAGTTCAAAAATGACCAGAAGAATAAATCAAAGTCAGCATAAACGAAAAGTATAATCTCATGCACAAAACGAATGTGCAGATGAGATTATACTCTCCGTTCATGCTGACTTTGGGTTATCCTTATGTTCATATTTGAACTAATTTGTTACTAGATGCGAAAACCTGATACAAAATTACACACATATATATGCTCTTCGCAACAAACAGCATCAAACTTGAAATCAATCTGCATTAAAATAGATACATATCTTTAATGTTTCGCCAATGTAGTTTGTCCCATTATATTCTCGTTCAGATTTAATATTAAACGCAGAAACTACTCGAGATGTCTGTTCCAATGTATAGTGATTTAGGATAATATGGGTCATGCTTGCATACGAATAAAATGCTAAAAACATGTCTACGAGGAATTGACGGTCGCTATTTCTAATTTTTTGTATTTCTAATATTTCATTGGTATAATCACAATATCTGGCTGGTTAAATTCTAAAAATTATTTAATCAAGGCTTCTTGTATATGTTTTGAAATTTCATTTGCGTAGGAAAATCGTGATCCTTAAAATTCTCTCCATTTTTCCGGTTTTATGATACCATGGTAGGATAAACAGTATAATTCATTGAATAGTTTCAATAGCCGTTATTGCAGTGTGTTCGTGCATTGAGCTTCTAAAATCAGAAGTCCAGTGACGGGCTTGCTTTCGATGCTAGGAATTGAGAAAAAAGCATTCGCTGACACGTTTACACCGGATGCTGTGAAGGTGACTCAGTTAGGTTGGTTTTATACATCCAAAGATGAAAATGCTTGTTGAGAAAAAGCAAATTGTTTTGACCTTGCACAAACTTGGCTGTGTAAAAGCTTGAAGCGTAACTCAAAAGTTCGGCTATGCGGCACTGAGAAGCAAATTGCAAAATATTTCCGGGTAACTCCATCGATGGTATATTCCATTCGCAACTATTTATATTATTACGTTCCTGATAGATGACGCGTCTTGTACTGTTTAGTTATATTAGTACATCAGGTTGGAAGAGATCAAATTAACTGAGTGAATATGGTGGTTCTCCATAATACTCTACCTGGAATATAATTTTTGTGAGAGAAGCGATGGTTTGGAACGCATATTTTTCCTGGCCTTATTTTATGCTATCGTTAGCGTTCATTGGGGGAACTGTTTATGAAGCCAACTTCACACCTTGCTCGCCAGGCCTACAAGGCAACTCTAGTGGTTGCACGAACAGGAGATGGTGTAGACCAACAACGCCTCTTTGGAATCAACTTTGCAGTAGATCTTGATCTCTGTTTATACATACATTTTCCATTTATTTCTAATATATTTCTACCATCAGACAAAATGTGTATCACCTGAAATTTGCGTCTTTGGGCTTTATACGTGTTTGGATATTGATTAAATTATTTTCGTCTCTTCACTATGTCGCTCAAGTATCAACATTTGCAGCTGGGAGTCCACTGTTGGCATAGTGTTAAAATTCTTTAATGGAGCTTAAACAGAAGCGTCACCATTTGCTTTTCTATCTAATTTCTTAAGATCAGTCGATGCGAGCGTGAACAAAAGGTACTATCTCTTAAACGTTTCTTGTGTTTAACGACTCATCCGTAGAAGCTAACACTTAGTTTTTAACTGTTTCAATGTTTTTTGTGTTGTTTTCTATTTTTTGCAGGTGACCGTGTGTCTGTTGACAGTCGATCCCTCCTCGAAGCAAATGTCTGGTTCTTTGCTACCGCATCTCGCACCACAGCCGGACATATTTGCTGCGTTGCCGGACGACTTTCGTGTGGCCCGTCGTGGTCTTCGCGTAAAGGGTGCAACCGTCGTGGAAACGGCGGCTGCTGGCAGAGGTTGTCGCTTACTGCTTTCCCTCACCGGCGTTCGTAGCACTACTAGTGCTGGTGAGTGCGTTTTGGGCGTCATCAAACGAGATGAACTGAAGCTGAAAGAAATGGCACAGTGGTGTAAATCTCTGGACGTCGGTGCACAAGTCGACTGCAGAGTTATTAGTTTCGACTTGTTGGAGAATATTGCAGTAGTTTCGGCTCGTCAGTAAGTTGACTACGTAAAATGCTGTATTATTTACTTTATTTTTTGTCAACTCAGGTCTCGAGTATCAATTTTCCTAAATAGTTAAATTTCGTTTCCAATCACTATCAAATGATTAAGCTAGGTGATCAGTGGTTGTGCTGGTGATGATAACAACTCTATGACATACGTTTATGCACATGAAATAAACACTCATTTGATATATTATGTCTAAATATGTGCCAATGAGGTCAAAATGCCACCTATACTGGTACTTTTACACTTATCTTGGTGTTCTTACTATGAAGATGGCCGAACAGACTGACTTTGATCATCTCGCAACATATAATTAATGCTTTACTCTTTCTCTGTACTCACAATAGCATTACTTCAGCGTAGGACTAATGCAACCGAAATTTCTGTCAATTGAAAAGGGTTTAAGTGCGAGTAACACGTGCCTGTCACTAAAGTATATGCGTTGAGTCGTTATTCATACTTTTCCTTTTGTGGCTGTGCTGTGATCATTCCCACAAAAGGTAGAAACACGTTACCTCGTCTAACTGACATTTTGAATTAATGATACGTGTTTCTTAATTGTCAGAAAATTTGATTGAAACAATTATAACTACTCGATACAGATCAAGGTTTTCAACCTGAGATAAAAAACCATCTCATTTTTCTAAATAGAAAAGCTATTGTCAATCACAAGGATAGAACAATTGTTTTGGTGGTTATCCTAAGTCAGGATATTTAATTTAAATGAATGCCGTCACCGCTACAACTATCTATGTTAGTTTGGTCGTATATACGATTTCTCTCAGAGTTTACAATTATGGCGTTGTCTATCTTATACTTGATATCTTCTAACACTGCAATTGAGGCACTCACCAGTGTTGAAAATAACCTATCCAAATCTTCCAAACTATAGCAATAATCCATATTGGCTAGACGCAGTAAATTTTTAAACAAAAATTTTTTTCAAGTTTTCGCGTATCATGTGCGCCCCTTTAGAAAAAAATACAATTATTCTTTTTTAATTATTCACTTCTGGCGCTTGGCTACTGTTTTCAGCATTATCCAGTTTCTTCATCTTAATACTTGCTCTTCTACATGAGAATTCTCTTTTATTATCATCGGCCCTAAATAGGGCCATTGGAATGTTCTAGGCTCCACCGGCCACTGCAACAATCTTCAGCGCAATCGCAAATTTCTTGATCATAACGACTGGCGTGTGCAATTGTGAATTAATTGAATGACACGACTATGGGAAAAGCCGCTAAACGGTTATGTTCTTGATTTTTATGACCAGAGTGCTGATTGTATAATTGATAATTTCTATCTCGATATCCGTTTTAAAACGTTTTCTACCACGAGCTTAAAGAATTTAGCCTATGAAGCAGTGTGCTGGCATTAGAGGTAATTGAGAATTGTGCATGTATACAGTACGCTATTCTTGAATGTTTTTAATCTGTTCAATTTCTCCAAAAGTGTTAAATGTTAAATTCAATTATAAATAATTTCTCTTGATTTGTATTTCAAAGAAATTCAACTGTCACAATGTAGCATTCTTGAAGTTTTCTACAACTATGAGAGGTAATCCCACAGATTTGAGATTTTTTTCAGATTTTAATGCGGAGCTAAGTGCAGCGATAGACGAGCATGTAATATAAGATAACTAAGAGAATGAATTATGTTTTTCGCTGCTTTTTATGTTTTATATGTTATTGCTTTTAGTCTGTGACATTTAACACGATATTTGTGCGTGAGCTAACTGATTTTTGGACTATTATTTTTTCTCTAGAAAATATTTGGAGTCTAAACACCTCACGTTGGACCAGTTTCAACCCAGCGAGAAAATAACAAATGTAAGTTACTTGAATGAAGATAGCTTTTGCAAACCTGGATTAATTGAAATTACCTGATCTGCGTTTTGACTAACGCAGCGTTCATTGTTCCAGTAGTTTTCTTTTGCTAAAATATTTCGGCTAAACTTATCGATAGCCTTCATCAGTTGCAATTTACATCACAAGTTTAACAAACGAAACTTGCTTCATTAGTTTCGTTTGTTAAACTTGTGATGTAAATTGCAACTGATGAAGGCTATCGATAAGTTTAGCCGAAATATTTTGGCAAAAGAAAACTACTGGAACAATGAACGCTGCGTTAGTCAAAACGCAGATCAGGTAAATGTAAATTACCTTTGTTTCGATGGATAGATGTGAGTTCTTCCATAGATAATCTTTTTTATAGATGCATATGTAAACAAATTTCTAGATTTCCCACACGATAGCGATAAGGCACCAGCTATTACATACTGTCATATTATAAAGATGAGCGTTTATCAATAATGTGAAGTTAACCAGTCTTCTCTGGTAGACTCGCACAGTTATTCGTGCATTAGAATGTCCTTTGGTTGGCGAGAATGAAGCGCGATATCGGAACGTGTCAATTATAGCAAATAATAATTGTATTGGGTAGGAAGATTGCTGTTCTGCCGCGAAGTTGTGTCAGGATGGCGCGATGGACGTGAAATTGGGCTTCTCCAGCAGTTCCCAGAAATTTTTCTTCTGCGCAATGACTTGATGCTCAACCGAAAATTACCTAATCAAAACCAGGCGAATGTCTCGGTTTGAAAAAGCTTTTTAGGTTTTGCCAACTTATCGGTCAAAAAATTGATATGATATTTTTAATTTACACAAAAAAATATTTAAAATTAAAATCCCGTGATAAAATTTTTATTCACTACTAATTACTGGCATGGTGTGTGCTCTATAATAACAGATCGGGGTGGCTTCTGAGAATTTTATGCTCTACCTAAAGGTAAGGTTAACCAAAACATGTTGGCAGATAAATATAAATTGCATTTAGTGTTTGCCAATAGTGGCATAATGTTCATCATCATCATTATGCACAGCAATACAAAACTCATTAGTAACTAATATTTCACATAATAATATTGACAAAATATAATTTAGGCTAAAAAAATATTAATGGAAAGTGGTTTATAAGGGGAAGATATAGTTAATATGAGTATATTTACCTAGATAACACACAAAAGAGGAAAAATATACCTCTACACAATCAGTAGACGAATTTAAAAGTGGTGTCCTCAGATATGTAATGCAGGTACAATCCCTTATTCTGGTTTCAGAGATGCAATAAATACGATTTCTAATTTATCCTATGTATTTGCATTAGCTGCTTGTTTTCTCGTTTTAAGTTTCGCTTGCTAAATGAACTGAAGTTAAAATCTAATAAATGATAGTTTACCTGAATTATTTTCTATGTTTGGATTTCCGATATTAGGCTCAGTGATATGATCAACAACAACCATATTCATAACATCGAAAAGAGCGTTATTGTTAAATTGATGGGAGACAAGAGAAAGGAAGGAGGCAGAATGAAAGATGAAGCTGTCTATAGTAGCCTGACTTCGCCTATTCATCCTGAACGATATAACAGTTAAGGCGGTACACTTTATCCGATTCGACGGCCAATACAATATGGATTCTTTTAATTTTGTAGCATTTATGGTTTTATGTGGGCTATAAAAGAACACTAGGTCGTCCAATACTAGTGAGGATAGGTTGTATTCGGAGTTTTCCGTTTCTCTATTAGTCTGCTAACCAAGACTGACGATCACCATCTGCCCAGATGCCGGTGGCCAAAATTTCTTTTAGCAGTCAAAACCTGCCCTTTGTGACACGCTTGCTCTCATTCCGAATTTCGACACCGATATCGTGGAAGCATAGGAGGGTGTTATACATAACAGTATCTTTCATAAATTTGAGCATAAATGTTGCAAATGGACAGTTTTGACGAACACCACTGCGGGTGGTAAAGCTGTGTGTTACTTCGTTGCTGATGTTAAGGCGACCAGCTGTGTTTGGTGAGCACGCAGTTTTCCGACAGAATATCGAATAGAACATTTTGATTGATTCAGTAAAATTCTGTTGCTGGACGGCGACTTACATATGGCTTTTCAATAGCTTGCTTGAAGGTAAAAATATAATCTATACAAAAATGTAGATTTATATATTAAGCTATGTGTGTAGCGTTATAGAAGTACGTAAGAACGTTAACTTATTAAAAATCTTGTCTTAGTATTAATTTAGATCTAGTTATGTCTTTGTTTTTTTATTTATTCTTCTATTTTATTAGGTTGTAATAAAAAAGTTTACCAAGTTTGGCGTTCTTGTGCGTGTCTACAAGCAGCATAGAGGCTTTATTCCTTATATGCACTTGTCTGACGCGCAAACAATAAAGCCGCAAGAGCACTTCAAAGCCGGCGATACACTTACTTGCAGGGTAATCGACTTCTTTGCTTATTCCTAAAACATTTTTTCAATTTTATTATTCAATATTTCCGAATATACATATGTACATTGTGTAAATTCTTATTTAGTTCTTTTGTTCGATGTAGTCTTTAAGCCAAACCTGGACTACGGTAGTAGTCGCCATCATGAGCGGCACTACATCGCAATGACATAATGTTGATTTACTGCCACGCATCTGTTAATTTTTTGAGAAAAGACAGATCAATGTTCGGAGGATGTGACCGTATACATAAGAAATTAAATCACAATGTGGTAGGACAAATAAATTAACGCATCTAATAACAAATTAGTTTAAATGTGACCAAAATGATGAAACAAAGACAACATTGACGGAAAGTGTAATCGCGTGTATATGCAATTGGTGTTTACTGGCGACTTATCAGTTGAGATCGGTATTATGCCATTTGCCCGATATATATTTGGATGAGGAAAGTGAGACAATTGAATCTCCTATATGAATGTATAAACCTGCAGTTGTGAAGCTAACTTCATATTAAATCTTTGTCGAGGAGACTTCAAAGCCAACTCATTATTTTTATTTTATATATATATATATATATATATATATATATATATATATATATATAATGTCCATTCCTTTTTAATTTAACACAGTATTCTTATAATTAGGAAAACACAAATAACGAAGTGGATAAAGGCCATTTATTTCGTGAATACTAATCATCTCTTATACAATCATACATATTTATACATTTTGGGTTTTCAATTGATTATGCTAGTGGTAACAAATCTGACTCGTTTTTACTGCTGTTTCTTGTTTTGACTAGTTGGTGAGTGTGTATGCGTTTGTGTTTGTGTGTATGCGTGTTTGCATGTAAAGGTCATTCTCGCAGTATTGCGAAGTGATGTCTGAGATCTTGTCATTATTGTTTTGATAGCTTGAGAATTAACCATTTGTGCGCATTGTTCACTGTTACATATACAAGTGCTATTTTTCCCAGTATAGTTGATCGTTTCACCTCGTTGCGCAAAGTTTTCACGTGGTAACAACGCCAGTGTTGATTGCAGTGTTAAACGCTCACATTGTTTGGAGACTTCTGTCATCGTATGCGCCTCTGTTATTTCCACTTCAGTTTGTTGCCAATCCGATTGTACGTTTGTTGATTCTAGTCGAGGGCCTGTTTGTTCTTGGCTGGATACTAGTAGATTGTTGTTGAATTTTGTTATTCTTGGCCAGTCGATAAGAATATCATGTTGATGAAACTTTTGAATATTAAGGTCAGGTGCTTGTTGTTTTATGTAAAGGGCTTCGTAGATAAATAATAATTTTTCTGATTTTGCTTTATGTAGAATTGTGAAATTGGTCGAATTGACAGGGTGCCCCGTTGCCAATATATGATCGGAAATAGCTGATTTTCCTGACGGTGGCAAGCCTTTGTTAATCAATTTCTGTGGCAAATGTTGCTGGATTCTGCTTATCAATTGCTTCTTCGTACGTCCGATATATGTGCTACCGCACATACATGAGAATTTGTAGACTATGAATGATTTGGAGAGAATTGGCAATTGATCTTTGGCATCCAACCTCATGATTCTCTGTGTACTAAATGTCATATTAACTTTAACACTGGGAAAGTTGTCCTTAGTTATTCTATTCAGCCGCCGTGCAATTATTGAGGCTGGTACGTCGCCTCTAAATGGTAAGTTTAGGAAAACCTGCTTGCCGGTATCCTCTCTAGTACGAATCTGCCGTGGTCTGATGTTGACATCAATGAAACGCTCTGGGTAGTTGTTCATTAGCAAAATTTTCCTGAGGTAGCCCAGTTCTTCCTCAATCTTGTGTTCAGAGCAGATCTTCCTGATTCTGTTTGCTAGGTTGTTTACTAAGTTTCTTTTGTGGGATTTTGGCACACTACTGTTGTAGTGAATGTATTGTCCGGTGAAAGTGGATTTTCTATGTATGGCCAGTGTCAAATCTCCGTTTGCTTCTCGAGTGAGTTTGATGTCAAGGAAGGGAAAACTGTCGTCTTTCTCTACCTCGAGAGTGAATTTGATGTCTGGATCGACTCCATTTGCTTGTTTGAGGATTTCGGAAGGGTCTGCTGCTTCTGAGATGAACAACAAGATATCATCTACATACCTTTTGTAGAGTGCGCACTGGTCAATTATACCTTTTAGGCTCGTTTTTTCCAGGTGATACATGTATACATCTGCCAGGAGGGGTGCGATGCAACTTCCCATAGCTACACCATTGATCTGACGGTAGTATATCCCTTCGAATGTAAATTGCACGTTTTTAGTACATGCTAATATGAGGTCTTTGATGTCATTGGTGTCTATAGGGAAGTCAAAAAACTCATTTTTGATGAGGTCACACAAGATCTCCGTTGTCTTATCCAGTGGTATGTTTGTAAATAAGGATGAGACGTCAAGCGAGACCATTTTATTCTGTAGGATGTTCTTCCCCTTCAATTCATTTGCTAGTTCGAAGGAGTCCTTGATAGTGTTAGCGTTTATGATGCTCCGTATTGGTTCAAGTAGTTTGCAGAGAAACTTGGCTGGTTTATGTTGTGGAGCGTTGATCATTGACATAATGGGCCGCATCGAAGGAGCTCCTGAGGCTGTCACGGCTTTATGAGTTTTTGGTTTGCCGTACAATCTTGCGGTGTTTGTTCCGACTGGTTTTGCTTTTTGGATGTCTTCTGTGAGTTTTGATCTAATCTCGGAGTCAGCCATCGATGTTAGAACATGTTTTTCCATCTTTTTCAAAATTGCATTAATTCTTGATTCGATGTTCGTTGAATCATCTTTCTGTTTGATGTCATGCTTAAATTTAGATTGATCATTTATTATATCGTTCATGGCCTTCCTGTAAGCGTCGGCTTCAAGTATAACAATTCCTGATCCTTTGTCGGGTGTGGCAAGTCGTATGGATTTGTCTGATTGGAGTTTTCTGAGTTCGTCTATGTGCTGTTTTGTGATGATTTGGCTGCCTTTGAATTCCTTCTTGTATTGTTCTAGTGCGCTTACTATCTCAGCTTTCAGTCCTTGTCCATTGAATGCATGTGGGGCGGTGTCTTTCGTTAAGTCATTGTAGAAATTCTCCGTTCCAGCCTGAATGTCAATAATGTCACGTTCACTTAGGTTTTTCTTGACTACGCAGAATTTTGCTCCTAAGGAGAGGATACCGTCAAGCAGGTTTTCACAAGACTTACCATTTAGAGGCGACTAACAGCCTCAATAATTGCACGGCGGCTGAATAGAATAACTAAGGACAACTTTCCCAGTGTTAAAGTTAATATGACATTTAGTACACAGAGAATCATGAGGTTGGATGCCAAAGATCAATTGCCAATTCTCTCCAAATCATTCATAGTCTACAAATTCTCATGTATGTGCGGTAGCACATATATCGGACGTACGAAGAAGCAATTGATAAGCAGAATCCAGCAACATTTGCCACAGAAATTGATTAACAAAGGCTTGCCACCGTCAGGAAAATCAGCTATTTCCGATCATATATTGGCAACGGGGCACCCTGTCAATTCGACCAATTTCACAATTCTACATAAAGCAAAATCAGAAGCCCTTTACATAAAACAACAAGCACCTGACCTTAATATTCAAAAGTTTCATCAACATGATATTCTTATCGACTGGCCAAGAATAACAAAATTCAACAACAATCTACTAGTATCCAGCCAAGAACAAACAGGCCCTCGACTAGAATCAACAAACGTACAATCGGATTGGCAACAAACTGAAGTGGAAATAACAGAGGCGCATACGATGACAGAAGTCTCCAAACAATGTGAGCGTTTAACACTGCAATCAACACTGGCGTTGTTACCACGTGAAAACTTTGCGCAACGAGGTGAAACGATCAACTATACTGGGAAAAATAGCACTTGTATATGTAACAGTGAACAATGCGCACAAATGGTTAATTCTCAAGCTATCAAAACAATAATGACAAGATCTCAGACATCACTTCGCAATACTGCGAGAATGACCTTTACATGCAAACACGCATACACACAAACACAAACGCATACACACTCACCAACTAGTCAAAACAAGAAACAGCAGTAAAAACGAGTCAGATTTGTTACCACTAGCATAATCAATTGAAAACCCAAAATGTATAAATATGTATGATTGTATAAGAGATGATTAGTATTCACGAAATAAATGGCCTTTATCCACTTCGTTATTTGTGTTTTCCTAATTATAAGAATACTGTTAAATTAAAAAGGAATGGACATCATATATATAAATATATATATATATATATATATATATATATATATATATATATATATATATTAGCATGTCTGTAATGGATACCAGCAATATAGCTATTGTGGCATGACTCCATACCAACACTGGGTGCCGAAAAGTTACTGACACAATAGCCAGTGATTATACAAATTCATATAGGAGTTTATATAGTTCAATTTTCCTATATTCCTCAGCCACATATATAGTGAGTAAAGGTCGTAATACCGGCTCCTACCGATGAGTCGCCTGTAAGCACGAAACGAATGGCAACGATAGTACACTTTGGATTCATGTTGTTTTTGGTTTTTTATTCTGGTCGTATTCGAATTAATTTTTTACTAGGTGTGCAACACTCAATACACAATTGCATGTGTATTAGTTCTCCAACACAAACAGGATTTAAATTAAATTATCGGTTGTTATAATTTTTATAATAATAAAACTCACTTCACTGGATATGAAATTGGTATTTATAAAAAACGACTCAACTTTAATTCGCTATATGTTAGTTTCAGACTAATAGATGTTAATTATCTTACAAAAGAATTAATGTTCATTGGGAACACTAGAAGAATTTGCAAACGTTTGCGTCTATTCTGCATTTTCTAACTGAGGTGGAAGTAAGTAGAGTAGTTAGCGTCTGGCCTGTTATTACAGGCTACTCCAAAATTGGGCTATTCCTGTTTTTTGCATTAAAATGCTCTTTTAAATTGAAATAATCGCAGACCAGAAACTGATATGAAAATAGAGAATATCGAAACACATTTTTATTATCTTTCTAGCTATCTTTTAGTATTCGGAGTTGTTTTAATGAGAAGCGAACTACGCTATCATGGAAATATGTCGATACGGTATGGGGTTTGCTAACCGATTTCATTCTATTCGCCACACTCTGGTATGAGCGGCCAACTAGAGTAGCTTTTTTATACTTCTCGGTAGTTTTCGTTTTTGCTTCGGTGTTAAAAAGGCTTGATTGCTCTAAATCTGTTATTGTAACCCCTCGGAGTGTATTCGCACTAATAAGGGTCTCTTTGGACCTTTTGCGATTGGCTATGGTGTTTGCAAAGTATATTTTATTGGTTCCATCCTGTTTAATTTTTCATGAATTCTATCTTTACTGATTTCACCGCTACATTCGTGGGATAGAAATCGGTGGTGGTGATCGAGGAGGGAGTGGTGTTCAACTTGTTGACATAAAATACGCTGACCATGTTGATGCATTGCCTAAGGTGGAACATGAGCTATAAAGAGTCACTAGTTGTATCAAATACTTGTCCATCTGTTATGGTCTGAAGCCAAACGCATCGTAAATCGTCGTTATGGTCTATTTTGATCTGAAACCTTTGCTGGTGCTAAATGGCGCTCTACTTGCAGCTGCTACTTTTATCGCCCTTCTATTTCACCAAGCATCATAATGTCTCCCTTGCTTTTCGCTGGGGAGACGAGAGATGACACTCTAACTGTTTATCTATGAACGCGACCGGTAGTGTTCTAATAGTAAGTTCGTCTAATATTCTGAAAATTTGTAACTTACCACTTCGACGGATTACCGACCAGGATGTTGCGAGTTGGATGCAAAATTAAAGTTTAGAAGGACGGTTATTGTTGGATGGCGAAAAGCATGTCGCTGTTAAAGTTATTAGCTTAAGGTAAAATATTATCTATGCGTATCTTATCCTGACCGGATTCGGCTTGTCGTTTAGTATATGGTTTACGCGAATCGCTGACACAAAATAATATAATCAATGCAAATAATCGAGATACTATTGGAGATCAGATTATGCCATCAGATATTCCTTGAGTCATTGCGCATTGCGAGCATCGCCATGACGACGAACTCGATGCGTACTTGGAAATTGGAATCAAGCGGATCTTTGCGAAACCGATTATGCAAAGTGACAACCCACAAAAGAATATCGTGGACCCTCAAAAGAGTATGTCATGGTGGTTAAAGCACGAATTACGATTGCGCTTTTGAAGTTTGGAATGATGGTCGATACGCTGGAAGCCACCGTCGTGGCTGCCTTACTTCAGCCCAATGATCATGTCGACACATTTCATCAATTATTAGATTATTGCTACAATCATATTTTGTTTCATTAACTAATTGGCCACTAGTTCTGTATAGTTGCAGTTGTAACTTTAAAATCTGTACCAATATTGGCCATACAAATAAGGGAAAATTTTGCATTGTGATGCTTTGTAAGGCATGAAATTGGGTTTTCATTAAGTCCAACATAGTTCGTTTTCCGGTCCAAACTGATTTTGTATTTGGACTGTCATTAGTTTGTGACGCTGTTTTAGTATAGTAGTCTAAGCGATGTGATATTACATTATATGACACCGGGTTGAGTCTACATTATTCAATCTCCTGTTTCTGGTAGTTTCTTTAAATAATATTAATGCTTGCGTTTGCTCTTCTACATTCCAAGAGTCATTTGGCAAACTATCCTTGGGCTTAAGCGGCACTCGGGGAACAGCTACGACTAAAGGAAGTACACTTTATGTAGTTTCTGCTGAGAATATCTGAGTGCACATTAAAGCTTGCGTTTGCTCTTCTCCATTCCAAGAGTCATTTGGCAAACTATCCTTGGGCTTACGCGGCAATCGGGGAACAGCTACGACTAAAGGAAGTACATTTTGTGTAGTCTCTGCGGAGAATATCTGAGTGCATATTAAAGCTTGCGTTTGCTCTTCCCCATTCTAAGAGTCATTTGGTAAACTATCCTTTGGCTTAAGATGAACTCGTGGGACAGCTACGACTAAATGAATTATTTTCTGTGTAGTTTCTCCATTCGAAAATTCATTTGGTAAATTTTCCTTGGGCTTAAGCAGCACTCGTAAAGCAGCTACACCTGGTGTGTATTCCATCTCAATACAAAAGAAGCAATGTCACTATACGCCTGGAATCAGTAGCATTGCAAGTTGTAATTGTCATGGTTATATGTGGACTGTAAAAGAACACTAGGTCGCCCATTCCTAGTGATGGTTTGTATTCGGAGTTTTCCTTCTCCTAGATAGTCTGCCAACCAAGGCTGATGAGCACTATCTGCCCAGATGCCAGTGGCCAAAGTTTCCTTCAGCAGCCGAAACTTGCCCTTCACGTCTGGAACGCTTGCTCTCATTCCGTCACTACACATTTAACAAAAAGTTACAGTGCAGTTAGACCAAACTCGAGGCTTCACATGAAACGGGATGATGGCTGTGTCCCTTTATGGCCCGGCAAGGTTCATGCTACCAATCCCGGGTTGACTAGCTTGAGCCCGCCGGTCGTCAGGCCGGAATTTCTATGGCTACGGGTATGTTTATGACGTGATACAGTGAAATCCGCAAGGAAGCTGTATTGCTGATGTCGCCTTGCCCGAATGCTAAATTGGTCATAATGGTGTTGTGGTGAGGTTTAGTTTGCCTCATTTATGTGAGTTATTTTGATAAATTTACTCATACTAGCAGGGTATTCCTTCTTTCTCTGCCTCTCTCTCTCTCTCGTAAATCTCACTAATAATTTGTTTTAATTTACTTATATGCTATTTTCACTCCTTATGGTTATATGGCAGTGAAACATTAGTCACTTTTGACTTTTGTATGACTGGACATGATAATGAAGATGGAACCAGTAAATATGAGCGCAGATTTTAATGTCGCCTCTCTGCTCGCTCTGCTTGGTGGATGAATCCTGCATCATACACCATGTTTATTACCTTTTAAGCAAATAAGCATTTTTACTAAATGGATTTTCGATAAACTTTCAAAACAACTTCTGGTGTGCCTGCAGATGTGCGGATTTAGATTAGTATCTAATATATGCTGATACTTGGCTTATCTTTAATGAGCCAGAATGATACATTTTGTGCGTAATCCTGCGACATGTTTATGTTGCCTTCAGTAACTTCTTAGTTTGATTAAAAGATAATTCCATTTGATTGTTAAGCCTGTTTGCACTAACCTTGGAGTATAGGCTTAATTGGTAAAAATTGTCGTAAAAGAATGACATTTTGATTGAAACTTAAACAATGGACATTCATTAATTTTCCTTAACAAGGTTTGTTTTTTGTAATACACTTTTGTCTATTTAGGTTCTGTACACAGATCTTGAACTGGAGAAATTAGTTTTGACTGCTAAACCGAGTCTTATCTCAACAAAGTATCCGTTGTTAGGAGCACATAATTTGGACATCGCGAAACTTAAAAAACAACAGATAAAGGAAAACCCTTTTTCAGTTATTGTGCAAGGCTTTGTTGCCCAATCAAGTCAGACTGGCCTTCTGATTGGAGGAGTCGCTGGCGTAAGAGGTTGGCTTCCGCGTAATGAAATCGGTGATTTGCACAGCAATGAAGTCTTGGAGGTCAGCTATCCACGAGGTCGAGCCGTTGTCTGTCGGATTGTGAAGCGTCTAAAAGGAAACACGCATAACACTTCAGTAGTGCGTTCAGCTGGCAGTAAACCGGTGGAGTTTTTGCTGTCCTTGAAGGTATTCAGTAGTATGTATGACAGACGTTGATTTTCCAGTATAATGTGATCGGTCAAATAAAATGAAGTTAGTCTAACTAAGCCTGCCAGCCTAATTTAGAGTTATGTTTTCCCCAACCGTGCAATAACTGATGGTTTGATTGTATTTCTTATGTGTATGTAGAAAAGGCTGAAATATGTTTGGTTTCGCAACAACATAGAAATTGTGCTGCCGATAATTCTAGTCAAGTACAATTTATGCGAGACTACTAGAGGGGAGAGATTTATATTTAATTTTTCTTATATATGCATTGCGGTATGGTCATCAGGAGTCAGCTTAACGTCGTGTTCTAAAAATGATCATATATGGTAGAAATGCGTCAGTAAATTGGGCTTGCAACCGGTTAGAAACATTGAGATTGGAGTTTATCTGTAGCTCGCTGACTTGATTCGAATAATTGTTATCACCACTCACGCAACCAATGGTAGTTTAGTATTTATATTTTCAACGAAGCTTAAGCAAAGAAGAAGTTTTTCATCGCAATGCTTTTTAGAACCTCCTGTGGCTATTCTGCCCGCAAACCGAGTCTACATTTGAAGATATAACGTATTTCTGTTGATTCAGATATTTCTTCATTTATCGAGATACAATGAGACAATGACTACTAATATTGTCCAATGCTTCGCGTTAATGCTTTCACCATTGCTGTTTCCACTTATATGGGTTGGGTCGTTTATACAGATTCCCCCAGAATTTATTATTAATGTGTCATCCAGCCGAGACTTAAATATCCCTATCTCCGCAGTCAAGGTGTTCATTTGTACAATCAATCCTATTACTAAGTTTTACGATACGTCAGAAGCCATTTGGTTATCTTCACACACATGCTTTATTTTTAATCGATTATATATATGACTTTGCTCTATAAAGCGCATCGATTTAGTAAAATAAAAATACAAATATTATTTTACGTTCCCTTCTGCGGCTGGCAGGCTGCTTCCAACGTTGTGCTGACTGATTCATTATAATACGAGCGCTTCTGCGAGGACTTTTTGTTGAATATATGTCAGCCCTAGATAGGACCATTGGTGCGTTCTTGGTCTCAGGTGGTTATTGCTACAATTATATTCGCCAAGTACGACATCGACCATCTAAGATCGTGCTAGACGCAGCATAATGAGACGGTAATTTTATTCAATAGATAACTTTAATCATGATCAGTAGTGAAACATTGAACTAGTGGTAAACTGCTCATTGCATTATTGATTTAACACGGTCGTTTCAGGACGGAGTTTTATATTTTCTTAATAACATTAGCTACAACTCCAGGACACTAAATCCATGTCTTTTGTTGTCAGGGCTTATTTCTTCATTGGATTTTCTATAGCTTAGTTCATCAACGGAAATCTGGCCCCTATTTTAATATTTCTAACAAGGTTGCTTCATTAACTGCCCACATTTTTCGTTTGCAACTGTTTGCACACATGTCTCAGTGTCCTTTTTAGCAGTCTGATCATCGCCTCAAAGAAGTCAAGTAATAAAACAAATGGAAAAAATTACGCATAAACGGCTTCATTTTTACTTGCTGGTATATCTCATATAAATGAGTAATGTTTCAGTAGACAAACGTGGTTCATGATTGCAATTGTATATTAGGTGATGGATAAATCAAAGACAGAATTAATGGAAAGTATAATCTCGTACATATTCGTTTCGTGCTTACTGGTGTCTCATCAGTAGGAGCTGGTATTACGCCCTTTACCCACTATATATTTGAGTGAATTTTAGGAAATAAGACCGCACATGATTGTGCGTGCGTTTTTATTAATAATTGGAAAGCATTTATTTAATTATAATTGTCTACACATGTGCATTTATCTATGGAGAAACTACAGTGATCTTTTAAAAATTAATGGTGTCACTGGGTAATTGTGCGTCCTGTATGTGTGTGCTTCAAATAATAAGGCTCAGGTAATTGTGCAACATCCTTTTCTGCAAGACTTCATTTATTTATAGTTGGTTCTTTAGCGTCTTGGAGGACGCATAGCAGATTTCTCCCGAACTATCCACATATCAAGTTCAAAGAAGAATATGAAGACGTGTTATCTTAACGCATGGTACGCCACTATGATGTAAGATCACTTTTTTATATGAGTCTTGTGTTTGTCCAATCTAAAAAGATTTCTCATTTTGATTAAAATTTTTGTCAAAAATATTATCACAATGTAGACTATTGTAATTCATAGCTACGTTAAACATATAATTTTATTATTTGTGGAGCTTTGTCGCCTCACGATAACATATATGTTTTGAAACCGAAAATGTGCCTAAACGCGTTACCAGGCTATTGGTAAAGTCGATCACGTATTTGCGTCAATAAATTTATTTTAAATCGGGCGCTTTGCTAAGGATGAAGAACAAAATATTCACGCCAACTATATTTTATTTCTTATAAATCAATCAATCATTTTTTACTTATCACTTTAGTTGAATCCTCTGGAAAAGGAAATCTTGCAGGTGGACAGTCTCACAGAAAATGGAGAAGTTCGCATTGGCGAGGTAAGCATTATCGTGTCCTAAACAATATTTTTTTCTCCACATATTGGCTCAAAGTTATGGTTATTTCCGGCTACTTACTGTCACTTTTTCCGTTTACGACTCTGGTACTAATGAGGTGCAATAAACTCTCGCATGAAAGCGAAACACATTTACTACGTTTCATTTTGGTTCTGCCATCGGCTGGCATCATAAATCTTTCTAAACTGCACAAACGTCGTTGGTGTTAACGAAGATAGGGAATGCTGTCACTACTTTCTAAGTTCTGAACAAAAGTCCCACTATCATTTTCACATTTGGTGGTTAGTGATTATTTCATCGATGTGGCTACGTATATATAGATATTGTTTCTTAATTTATTTCAAAATAACATTTACTCCAAACGCTATTCACTTACTGTTGATCATAATGTCTGATGCAAAGCAAGTGACCAACAGATTAATTATTTACCGTCTGTTGTCCATGCGGCATAACTTTCATTTATTTATGTAAATGTTCGTTAATTTGGGAGCTAAACTCTTGTCATAGTGAATACAATTTTCTCGTAATATTTTTGTATTTTCTCATGTTTACCGCGTCAAAATATACCCTTATGTATGTATGCAGCAATGTAGGTATTTATAAAAGCATATATGTAGATATACATTTACGTATTATGAAACAATTGCATGCATGTCTATATACATATATATATATATATATATATATATATATATATATATATATATATATATATATATATACTTTACTTTACTTTACTGCGGCTGACTCCTTTTGGAGGATAAGCCGGCTCCAGTGATATTTCATGGAGTTTCTTGGGAATTTGGTACAAGTGGTGTCCCCTCACCACTTGATATATATATATATATATATATATATATATATGTATGTATGTATGTATGTATGTATGTATGTATGTATGTATGTATGTATGTATGTATGTATGCACTCATTGACACTTGAACCAGTACCACACTGTATGGATCAGGAGGAGGAATCACTTGAGTCTACCTTTCATTTGTAAAAGAAATTTTGTGCATTTACGTTGACATACCCTGTGGCTTATTCACTGGTTAAGATTCACACTGTTTGTAAACAACTTTAATTTGGCATAGACGGAAAACATTAAATCAGATTCAAAGTCTATTGATCTGCCTATGTTTGTACATTTGTGTGTATGCGTGCATTTGTGTATGTGGTATTTGTGTATATATAAATTTCTGTGTTTGGGTGTGTTTATCTGTATGTACGTATGTTCGTACGTATGTATGCATGCATGTATGCATATATGTGTACACGTATGTTTTATATATGTATGTATATGTTTTCTTTTGGTGTATAGATAATATTTTTAGTGTAAGCAAAATATTAATAATAATATATCGTCGTCATATATTAGACATCCTTCTATTCGTCAAAAGTGCATTTGGCTGGGAGGATCGCAATGTTCTTCCAGATATTCTGTTTGAAAGTTGCATATTCATTAAGCTTGTAAACAATTTACGTTCTCTACACGTAAATACTTCTAGTCAAGTGAGGGTTTCCACTTAATTATCACACAACTTTACTACTGGCAGTGTTTCCCGTTAAGAACGTCTGCTTTCCTCTTTTGTCATTATAAACAATACTTTTCTATGTGATCAGGATGCCACCTTCTAAGTTCCTCCCGGTGAAATATTAGCCCTTGACTATGCAGATGTTCATTATTATTATCGGAAGACAGCTTATAGCCAGGCCACCTTGGATAGACTATCAGTTGTTCCGTCTTTCTATATGAAATTCGCACCTGCTCAATTTATGTCTTCTGGACGTAGTTTAAATGTTTACATATCCTGGTACCTTTGATAATACCTGAGGCACCTATGTGTGACAAGGTGAATATGTGAATTGCGAAAGCTAGAATTGCTTTCTCCAGCCTTCACCATCTATGGAGATTTTCCTGTATCGCACACTACAATAAAAGTATTGAGTACAGTGTATCTCTGTGTGCGATTTTGTTGTACGCTAGTGAATCGTAGTAATTTTCAATTGATGATTTTAGACGATTTATGGCATTGGGCCACCGTTGATTCACAAACGTAGCTCATATATATTACCAATGGCGAATAAGCGACGGTGCATTCTGTAGATTAATTTTTTGGTCTGCCAACAAATTCTCCTCAGACAAATTGCTAAAATAAATTAAAATCAAATTGTGTATTAAAGATCATATATATTGAAAAAACGAATTGATCCTAGCTTGTCAGTTTGCCGTTGTACTGTGATGATGGTCATAGAAGGTCGAAACGTGCGAGTACGTGTGGCTGACGGTAGTTTTGTTATGTTGTTGGACGAATGTTGAAAATATGATTGGTGTTTACTTCAAGCTCGCAAACTAGATTTAAAGAATTGTTACCACCACCCGCTCAATCAATGATTGTTTATTTATATTACCCATAATAAGGAACTGTGAATCACTATCGTTTGCTTACTAGAATGTGGTCGATCTGAGTGCATTGACCTTCCACCGTACCATTTGTGTATTTTACACTGTTTCGTTTCGTAGCAAGGTGACGCGCTTGGCGAAATTGAGAAGTCCGTAGCCGATATTACAGATTTTGTAGCCAGGCTCTATCGTCGTCAGCCCAGTTTACCGTGAATTAGTGACTCAATTTAGCGTTACAATCACCAGTTATTGCTTTCAAGGCCGGAACTCGAATTTGTTATTTTTAAAACAAAATCATGCTCTTATCATATAATGCGCTTTACTATGGTTTTTTTGTCTAGGTGCTTACTGCAAGGATTAAAAGTGCTGTAAAAGCTGGCCTCCTTCTGAAACTGTATAAAGGCAACGGTAAACAGTTAGTCAGTCAGGGTTTTATTGAGTTTTGTCATCTTAGCGAATTTGAAGAACTTGACAATGGCATTCTTTCGACTGAAAATTGCGCTCGCAGTGTATTCAACTCAACGACGTCGAAGCGAAACCAGCAGAAGAAACGCTTGGGTCAGCCGTTGCCTGGGCGACACTTGAATTCGGAGGCTGTCTCCACTTCGCAGTCGGACTGTTTAGCCTCTAATGTCGTTGTTGTTGCTTTAGCTAACAATGGTAGTCTGATTGTTGTCAGTGCAAAACTAAGTTTGGTTGAAGCGGCTAAAATGCTTCCTTCGGCCATTTTCGATGCTAGCCGGTTTAAGCCTCAAAATAGTCAAGTTAACACAAAATCTAATTCTGCTAACGATGTTTCAGATCATGTTTCCGATTGTGAGGATGTTGAAAAGCGCGCTAATTTTCGAAACTCCAAAAGAAAAATGAAGTCAAAATTAAATAAGACGAACCAGACGGAGGGTGAGAAAAATCAGGATGCTAGTGGATTTTCACTCTCGGACGAAGCACGAACTGCTGTAGTGAACAGTGAATTCCTGATTGACAATTCATACATAGAAGTGAGCCCTTTTTATTTAATCAAGCTATTTTAAACGTCAATTTTTCTAAACTTCATAAGATGCCTGTGTTTATTGTCCATTTCTACAAAATCCCGTAATTACACTGTTTTCCATGCCATAGTGTGCTCGACTGGCAATCATTAACTAGATTACAAACTTTGCTCTACGCGATATTTTTCCTCCTTTTAGGACCATCATCATCATTAAACAATACAGCAACGTTTGGCGATTTCTTCGGCTCCATTCCAGAGTACGAGTTCAACTGTCTTATATTTATTACCTCTTCGTAAATCAGCAGCACCAACATTGTTTATCTATATGGTCGAAATTTCTTTGTCTATCGATTAGCATGGTTGAAAGTCGATGTTTAAGAGATAGCATTGATGTGCGTTCGGATAGGCATTAGAAAGTTTATGAAAGAGATGTATCCAAGACGAGAGTTCATCATCATCATCATCACCTAGTAGTAGTAATAGTAGTAGTGGTAGTAGTAGTAGTAGTATTTGTTGTTGTAATGATGGTAAAGATAATTATCTAAAATAAAGCATTGCAAAAGTATAATTGTTTATGAAAGCGTAGATCTAGCCGAACAGCTGCATAAAGAACAAAACTTCAGTCCAACAAAAAAACAAATCAGTTGATTCAAAGATGTGCTTTCTCGAAAACTATAACCACTATTCGACATCAAATCGCGCTGTATATCCATTAAAAACGTATGATACCTGAAATTGTACTAGATGGTTCTGTTTTATCGGACAACAGTTTTTTCGTTTCACGGGTTTCTGGGGTAGCAGAACAGACCCGTTTCTGCCGAGAATTGCGGACGTAATAGGTTTACGGCTGCTGCTTGCAAACATATCTGGAACTACCTGTCTATTTCATTAAACAAAAGTCCATCTTTATGTAATGCATACTATTGACTTTCCTGTATACGACAGGGCCTTTTGAGATAACTTACTTTAGTTTTCAGCGCCTGGACGGCTATATTAACCGATGCATTTGTGCGGTTCGATTTAAAACATTGGTTCGTTGTTATAGAAATTTATGACGTACTGACTGACGGGCACGTGTAAACCTGATATTTGTAGCGATCCTGGCTTAACTATGCAGTAACACCTAGTGTTAAATGGATAGTAACGGAATGGGAGAAACCGTATCAGGCGCAGAGAGGAAGTTTTGGTTGCAGAAGAACAGCCTTGGGTGGCAGAATATCTGAGTTAAAGAAAACGCCGAATACAAACTATTTCCACTAGGAATGGACGACCCACATAACAATGAATAATACGAATTATAATGAATGCATACTGCATAGGCAGTCGAGTTGTATAAAAATGGTTAGCCTTATCTGATGAGTCTTGCAGAATGGATAAGCGAAATCAGACAGCTAAAGACATCTTCATCTCCGATTCTACTTTTCTCTTCCCAATCGTAAGATGATGTTTTAGATGCTATGAATGCTGTGGTTTTTGATAATAAAACTGAACCCAATATCGGATTCTCAAATCTCGTAAATAGTTCAACTAAAGTAGCATTCATTAAAAATAGGTTAGACATTAAAATAAGCGAATTTAATGTGTGAAAATTAAAAATGGAAAACAAAAAGCTCATAAATTTTTATTTAGATATTTATAGCTTATATTAAATCAGAGTACATGATTTTACAAGCTTTACAACACTTGGTAGGTCACCCTTAACTACTCGTAATTGGCTTCAAACCTCTGATTCAAAGGAATTCCTTTATCGCAAGAATCGAAGCTTGTTTAAGTGGATGGGTCGCTGCAAACAGTAGATTGCTTGTGGCACACTTGAAGGTGTCTCGCAAAATCAATACAAGAAACCTTAAAAACGTTGTTTTTTCGTTGCATGTCCATCTACTCCTACCGATTGCAACTCAGGCGACGTAAAGGACGCTTTCGAATACGACCTACGTTTTCTATTTAATAGAGCACGAAGTTCAAATAGTGTCTTCGTTGCATGTCCATCTACTCCTACCGATTGCAACTCAGGCGACGTAAAGGACGCTTTCAAATACGACCTACGTTTTCTATTTAATAGAGAACGAAGTTCAAATAGTGTCTTCGTTGCATGTCCATCTACCCCTACCGATTGCAACTCAGGCGACGTAAAGGACGCTTTCGAATACGACCTACGTTTTCTATTTAATAGAGCACGAAGTTCAAATTGTGTCTTCGTTGCATGTCCATCTACTCCCTACCAATTGCAACTCAGGCGACGTAAAGGACGCTTTCGAATACGACCTACGTTTTCTATTTAATAGAGCACGAAGTTCAAATAGTGTCTTCGTTGCATGTCCATCTACTCCTACCGATTGCAACTCAGGCGACGTAAAGGACGCTTTCGAATACGACCTACGTTTTCTATTTAATAGAGCACGAAGTTCAAATTGTGTCTTCGTTGCATGTCCATCTACCCTACCGATTGCAACTCAGGCGACGTAAAGGACGCTTTCGAATACGACCTACGTTTTCTATTTAATAGAGCACGAAGTTCAAATAGTGTCTTCGTTGCATGTCCATCTACCCATACCGATTGCAACTCAGGCGACGTAAAGGACGCTTTCGAATACGACCTACGTTTTCTATTTAATAGAGCACGAAGTTCAAATTGTGTCTTCGTTGCATGTCCATCTACCCCTACCGATTGCAACTCAGGCGACGTAAAGGACGCTTTCGAATACGACCTACGTTTTCTATTTAATAGAGCACGAAGTTCAAATAGTGTCTTCGTTGCATGTCCATCTACTCCTACCGATTGCAACTCAGGCGACGTAAAGGACGCTTTCGAATACGACCTACGTTTTCTATTTAATAGAGCACGAAGTTCAAATAGTGTCTTCGTTGCATGTCCATCTAACCCTACCGATTGCAACTCAGGCGACGTAAAGGACGCTTTCGAATACGACCTACGTTTTCTATTTAATAGAGCACGAAGTTCAAATGGTATCTTCGTTACTTGCGACATGACTGCTCAAGATGGGCATTTTTGCTAGGCAGAATTTCGTCTAGGCTGCAGATGTATTTCAAACTCAATGAGCAACGATAGATATGAACTACTGTTGCATAGCTGAGTGAAGCACAGTTTACACTTTGGTAGCACAACCTTCGCAACAAGAGTAAGACGACAATTTGTTTGCAATTTACTAGCCTTCTTCTTGCCATATGGAATGAGTATACCGTACACATCGCCTGGATTGAGTCAAGCATCGGTTGTAGCTTCAGAAACGACAGACGCAATTTGTGAGTTTAACATCGTAGTTTAAGAGTGACTTCAGCTGTATGTGGATTATTTGCTTCGATTATCTTACGCCATCTCGACGCTTCGCGTGAATCACAAACTAAATATGAGCAAACCGAATTCAGGTCAAGACGTGGTTGTATATATAATATCTTTAACTTGAAGAAAATACGTAAACAGTAATTTGTTTATCGCTGTCGAAAATATATATTAGACGTTCTGTCGTTTCTTATTTTGGCTGAGTTTATTGCGAGGTTTGGACATGCTTATGTAACCTCATTTATGCTGCATAGTGTTTGTACCATGTACCTTTTCGGTACAATAATGTTGGTATCGGTTACTAACACAATAGCCATAGTGTTAGTATCCTTTACAGACTCGGTATATATATATTATATAGTTTGAGTTAGCGTTGAAATCGCATTGTCGTAGACATTCGTCTAGGAGATTGTACCGTCCTATTATCCAACATTATTCGACCAAATATATAGTGGTTAAAGGGCGTAATACCGGCTCCTACTGATGAGTCGCCAGTAAGCACGAAACGAATGTGCCTGAGATTATACTTTCCGTTCATGCTGCCTTCGGTTTATCATTCTGGTCACAACTGAACTAATTTGTTACTAGGTTCGCAACACCTAATACATTCTTGCAATTATGCTTCATGACCGATTTAGCCTTGCTTTAAAGCTGAGTTAGTTACAGTGGTATCAGGTAGAAGGCTGTTCAGCCTTATTACCATGCGAACTTTATCCCTTCCTCATTACTTACTCCAATATTGTTTGTTTTAATTATTTTTGTCGCTGTTTTGCACTTTATCTTTTTAAGTTATTATTATTATTATATTTAATACCCTTTCCATGTGCAAAAAGAAAATGAAATTTTATCAGATACTTGAACTGGTTCTTTCACATATTCTTTTAAAGGCAAATTTGTTACCATAAGTAACACTCTTAATTTAGCTGCATTAAATGTGCGTGTTAATACCGCTTCAACTTACTTTCCGATTTCTTCTTTCTGCATCTCCTAAAATGAAATGTTTTTGTTGACTTTCCCTTTTAATTAGAATAGCCATTAGACATTAAATCGTTTATTGCCTCAATGCATTCGTTGTTTTTTTTTATCTAGTCTAACCAACCTGTCAATTCTTGAAAAACAGCCACGAACTGTTCATAGAATATTTTGAAACGGCACAAAATTACTATATTGAAAATACTATGCAGATCAGGTTGCTTAATGGTATATTGTTCTATTTAATTTACTATTAGTATCTTTCATTAGTAGAAGATCTAAGAAGGGCATACTCATCTTTCTCGTTCTCTGACGTGAAACCGATATTCTTATGCGCTTTGTTGAAACTTTGAAGCAATGTTCGTGATTGCGACCTGTTCTTAAAGACAGAAAATATCATCCACGTACTGTATATATTGAGCACATTTACTTATGTCACTCTTTAATGATGTGTACTCTAGATGCCCTAGAAAAATCGCAGCCAACACTTGAGATAGGGGCTCCTTATTGCCACACCATCAGCCTTTTTGTAGATGCTTCCATTAAAATGAAACCGTACGTCCTTCGTGCATAATAAGATAAGCTTACGTAAAGTGTGACATCGGAGATGGTAATTTGACTTATTCTACCGCTTCGACTATTATGTCAATTGCTTCATGAGCTGGAATATTTGTAAAAAAAATTACATCAAAATACATCATAATCTTGTTTTTAACATTTATATCTCAAAATCTATTCGCAAACTCAAAATAATCGGCAACCGAATAATTACCTAGTAGTTTTCGCAATGGTTCAAGTATACGAACTAACCATTTGGCCAATGCATGAATCTGAGAATTGACCATTGATAATATTGGTCTCGTATGACAACCTTTTTTTGTGTTTATGGTGATCTTTACATTGTTAGTGTAGATGATTTAACTTGCTTGAGCATCTGTGCAGTGGCCTCATTAGTTAAACCAGCATCTGGCACGATCTAAATTTCATTTATCACTATGCGCTCCCCTTTGTCTATTTTTTCTGATTTATCGTCTAGACGTGTAAATTTTGTTTTATTATTAAGCAAGTTTTCTATCTTTTGTGGGCAGTCGGATTTATCCATTATGTCTGCATTTATGCTGATATCTATAAGCGCATTTAAATGTTGCTTTTTCAATTCATGCTGTTCTGCGCATTTAGATTTCAGATATGAAGCCTGGTCAACTAAATTAGAATTGGACCAATTTTTATAAGCAATACTTTTGGGTTCTAAGTCGGCTGTTTGTTCAAATGGAAATTGGAAAGCTGCCTCAAAATCAACATAGCATTTATTAGACGAATGAATACCATAATGTTGGCTCATCGATAGTGCCTCCATAGTTAGCTGATCTATTGATACTTTGGATAAGTTAAGCACGCATTTGACAATATCGATCGGTATTAAATAACACAAAACTTCAGGTTTTATATGATTTCTAATTTCATCATTATTATTGTTTTTTATTTCGTTATAACAGCTGGAAAAAGTAAGAAATCTAAATCTTTCAAAAGGACTTCGTTTATCCGATACACAAGATGCACATCCGATTCTTGTCCGTAACTATGCCTCATCCTACTTTAACTGGACAATTTTGAAATACGCCGACCTTCTAAGATTTCTTTGCTTGATCCGTAGTTTGGACTTGCGTAAACAGTGCACCAAAACTCCTGGGAACTTTAATTGCTTAATATTATTATTAGTATATTAGGTTTATTATTAATGGAGTATTGCTGTCTTTAACAACAACAACAACAACAATAATAATAATAATAATAATAATAATAATAATAATAATAATATATTGATATATGTGTGTATGGAGTTATTTTGTATCTGAATTTATTTGTGTAAGTGTGCTTCCATGTATATGTGTATGCATGTATGTATTTAATTGTGTTTGAATGGATGAATGCATGTATGCATATATGTGTGTTTATATACATATGTCTGTATGTGTTTATGTAGGTATGTATATATGCATGCATGCCTGTACGTATGCATATATTTGTGATATATGTATTTATTTTTGTATGTGGGTAGGTTTATATGCATAATTTATGCGTGTATTTTTTTATATTTAGGCATATGACGTGGGTGGTGGTAAAAATATTTCAAATCCATTTTGCGAGCTTGAAGTAAACAACAATCCCATTGTATTTAATCAGTTGTCGAACAACATAACAAAACTCTGCTAGTCAGTTTGCCGTCGTACTCTGATGATAATCATGGAAGGTCGAAACGCGTCAGTGCGTTGCGGCTGGCGGTAGTTTTGTTATGTTGTTCGACGACTGGTTAAATACAATGGGATTGGTGTTTACTTAAAGCTCGCTATCTTGATTTAAAGCATTTTTACCACCACCCGCGCAATCATGTATTGTTAAATTGTATTTTCTTTATATGTATATGTGGCGAAAGCTGCAAACAATTAATGTTCGTGACTGCATAGAAATTGTGCAGCCAAACATGATTTAAAGAATATGACGTTATTTTTTTTAGTTAAATGCGGACCCGAACACTTAAAATAATCGTCTTTCTTTAGATGAAATGTTTTTTTGATAAATAAGGAAGCCTAAATTATTCTAGTTTATTTTAAATTATCATGTTTATTTTATTAACATATGTATTGAATATATATATATATATATATATATATATATATATATATATATATATATATATATATATATTGTATAGTTTTGTCACAAAGTCTAATCTTTTTGACCAAATCCATGTTATATTTCAAAACGTTACCTCCGATTTTTCTATAATTTCGTTTGAAAATTGCCTGAACAGGTTGGCACTCAGTGGCTTGGTTGGATAGCTCAACACCGTCAGTTTGGTTTGTTCGTTCAATTTCCCGGATGCCTTCGGGCTTTAGTGCCTCTTGGCCTGCTAACTGATGCTCATTTACCAAAAAATGCCCTGACTCCAGACAGTGGAAATGCTGGCGATCTGGCCAATTGCCTTGTGGGTCGTTTGTTTCCACTTGGTATGACTGTGCGTGCACGCGTCGTTGAGGTAGGTGAACAGGTTACACAGCGTTGCGTTGTGAGTTTACGATTTTCCGATGTGTACACAAATAAATCGGGCTCAGTCTCTCGTCAGTACGCTAACGAGGCTGTGTGTCGTGTGGCTCAGATGGTATGTGAAACTAATTGGATCACTGAAAAGCGTGAGTTTTATTATGACATTATGATAATGAAGTGTTGTGCATTTTACCTGAAATGCTTCATACCTTTACTGGTAACATAATTTGGAAAAATTATGCACAAATCTAAAACTAAGTAAAATTCACTAAAAATGTTAAAGGCCAGGTAAACGACTCGATTTTTTAATGGTAGTTACTAGAATCTTTGTCTCTTGTCTAAACTGAAAATCAATCTTTGGTGGTCCAGCTGCCATCCTGGGATATGGGATCTGAAAGGAATGTGATGATGGTGATGACTTATTTGAGAACGCCGAAAGGCAGATGTGTTGACGAATTGTTGATTTACTGATGCATATCACTAAAGACACAGTAACAGCTTGGATCTAAATTTATTATAATGCCTCGGAAGGGGTGATTAGCAGCATTACCTTGTGGCTTTACTGAAGTTGTTGCCATAGATTTTGCAAAGGAGAACTCAATATGATTTACTCGTCATTCTGTTGTCAATGTGAGGGTTGGGAGTATATAATGTTCAGTTATATTGTCTCGAGTTTTAATTAGGGTCATCGGTGCCGAGGGCAGATCGTTTATCTGTTTGTTTTTTCCCGTAAAGATAAGAAACTGCAGAAAGAATGTTCAAAATTATCATATATTCCTTTTTGCGGTGGACTAATTTATATATACATCCATTTATTAGTTGATGCGGATCGAGTAAGAATTTAGTTAAAATTATACATAAATGCATAAAACATACATACATATATGTAGGCTTGCGCACATACATGCATACATTCACCCATATATTATTATATATATATTAATACATACTGAAGGATATACATACGTACTTACATAAACGGTTATCTAGATTTATCAAACAGTGCGTTCCAGTAGAGCCTATGTAAATAAGTTAGTATTAACTAGACATCTTCATTGTACTCTGTTTGCCGCTAGACTCAGTTTTTCACCCCTCCAATTTTATCTTGTCTATTAAGAGTACGGCGCGGCACGGTGTGGCGTGCCTTGGCTTGGCTTGGTCAGGCGATCAATATTAGCGAGTATTAGTGTTCGATAATCTTTCATGTGTTCTTTCTTAAGTCCTATCCGTGGGAATAGCGTCCTGGCAGTCCTACAACGCCCTGCCCTCATGGAGATCCGTTTTGTCTGACTTCCTCTGTGCTACTGCTACAACTGTACTACCTTTCTTTGTATAGTCATCCTCCGTGTAAATGGTAGCAAAGTGTTTTATACAATCTATATGTTCTTTTTCGTACTATTTATTCTTTTTATACTTGTCTTACTTTAAGTTAAAGAACGTGTTGTGTAATATGGAAGCGCATAATTTGCATTTAGATTTTGACAGACCTTAATACCATTTCTATTAAAATAATTCGATCAGTTAAATTGTACACAATGATTCTAAAGATGCCTTTCGTCAGATTATATGGTATTTTTAATTAATGAAATGGAATGCGCGACATCTCGTTTAATTTTTTGAATGTCAACATTCTTATTTTGAATTCATTTATATGTATTTTCAAATTTATAATTCACTAACGCATATTCGTCAGTTTTATGAAATTTTCCGTTCTTTACACAATTTACAGGATTGCTTTGTCCAAACATCTGCGGTTTTCGGATGGGACAGATTGTTGAATTTATAGTTGAATCTGTTCAGTCTGATGGCATCGCTTTTGGTTATGCAAGAAGATCCAGGTGTAGCAAGGCCATTTTACCTATCAACTCTAGGGCATCAACGAAAAAGCGCATAAAACTGGCCAACTCGAGCGCAAACCAGATAGAAGGTGTGCCAAATCTGAAAACACAAATTAACAAGAAAAAGAAAATTAAAGTAGTCGGGGAACCTATAGCGATGGACGACGATAAAATTGAGGCCACTTTAGAGTTGGATTGTGTTTCTGAAGACAAGGAGCAAAAGTCAAACAGGAAACGAAAACTAGTTAATGCGGATAGCACCGCTGACGAACAAACTGAATCCGAGGACGACTCTGATGACCCTGTTTCCTCTGAAGATGACGAAGATGACACATGTTCAGCACCTGCCGTCGTTCTGGCCGCAAATCATGAGAACGTCGAGTTGATGATCGGTAATCGCTACCCCGCAGTCGTTGTCCTGACAGACTTTAATGCAGATCGCCTTGAACTTTGCTTGTCTTCGTGGATTATCAAAGGTCTCAGCAACCTGGAACGACTGCTTAATTCAAATGTATGTTATTCAAAAAGTGTTCAGTTGCATCACTGTGCAAGTAATGATTTCTAGCTGCCATCTGTCTTGTGCGTTTACTTGCCTTGATATTTTTAGCTTCGTTGATGTATACGCTCGTGTGTGCCAAACTTCTATCAATCAGAATCGGCGTACACCATTTCCTAAAAGCTAAGTGATGTATCCAGCCACATAAACAAAGATTAGATGGTCGCACCTTGTGTGAGTGCGTAAGAGCATCAGATAATATATCTACAGAACTAACCGAAGAATAATAGCAAGAGAAAACATTTAGTTGGTATAATAGTGAGCATTATACTTAGATAGTGAGATGCTGTCACAAATCGCACTCTCTCCAACGAGCTAGTGCGTGTAAACGTGGCAACGGCATACACTGACGTAATCGGTTGGTGCATGTTAGTCGGTTTTCTAGAGATTGAGGTTACTGTTTCCATTTGGTACCGGAAAAGTTTGAGACAACGCTGTTAAACGGGTGATTCACCTTTCTTAGTCGTAATAATAGGCAGAAGTTGCTCTTCCACTGTTGATTTCTAGAATTTTTGCTTTCTCCATGCGATCGTCGAGCGGAAGGTTAAATCAGTGTTTAGTGCAATAGATTCCGAAGTAGATTTCCCCAGGTTCAAGCCATCTCGGCGACAAATATTTGTATGTAAAGCATCATGTGTTTATATTAAGATTGCAACAGTTGTGAATTCAAGTAGATCATGCAAAAATTAATTATAGATGGCGTGGTTGCTTCCAGAACTGTCGCTCGTTTTAGAACATTTGTGCAGACTTGGACCATGGACTAACCCGTTGTAGATTCGCACTCACCTTTGCATGAAGGCTTATTAAGAATAATCCTCAAATATAGATATAAAAATTTGAGCATCTGTTGAACCATCAAAAATTGTAGCTTACGTTGGTAAATGAATCAAGGCGACATCGATTAATGTTGTTTAGGTAATTACACAATGAAGAATGCCAGTAGTGCGTTCGACACCTGCGGACAAGATGGATCCAGTCATTTGTTCGGGACATTTTTACGTAAATTGCTTAGGTGCGTCGTTGACGAATTGACGTGAGACAGCCGATTACCTGTCTTGAAATTTGTTACTAGAAACTTATTATTTTTATTATGGTCTCCAATTCCTATTGTCAAAACATAACTTGCTTGTCTTCTCTATCGGGACTCAGGGACATTTGTTTTAGCCTGATTGTTTATATGGAAATGAACCTACAGTATAGAAGACAGACTGGACACGAGTCTGCAATAGGGTGATGGAGCAACTTGTGGTGTGTCAACAGGAGTTGAACGCTACAATTCGCACAGCAATTCCGTATAAAAAATGTGTAAGATCAATTGCGTTTCACCGTCATATCTAAGCACACAATGAAATCTTATCTCTTAGACGTAGTAGAAACGAAATTGCAAACTATATGCTACCGGCCTTATCTAAGGATTACTGTAATACACTTTTTCGCTCATTGACACCACGCCAGTTGCTTGGAGTGAGTCAAGCATAATTGCCAACGTAATTTGTATATTTGCCAACTTGGTATAAGCTTGACTCAAGTCGTATCAAGATTATTGGCTTTGGTTGTTTTGGATCATCTCCGTGCAGCTCGTGAATCATATGTTAAAGCAGAACAGATTGGATCCCGACTGGAATGGGGTTCTATAGATCAAATTTTATTCTAAAATGAACATTTATGCCGCTGATTGGTGTCTTTCTAGACTTCAAGTTTGCATTTCATTAAGTGGATCTCAACGTTCTATTGGTTGTTGTATCGCAAAAGTAATTCCCGCTGAATACCTGATTTCTTCACACAAACTTGTCTTGTTGTAGGGTCTACAATGAGTTATCATTTAATTTCGTTACCAGCAATGGCGTCCAGCTAGAATTTCCTCTTTTTCCAGTTTTGTTTAACTTCTTTAATGATGACTATTCTGACTTATACCCTACCATACAATAAGATGGTAGAATGGTCGATCTTGACAGCGCAGATAATGTCGTAAACCTTGATTCTGTCCGATTCGTCTTGTGTAGATTACCAGGCATCATTCTGTATTTCGCTATCAAATTCGCGCCTTCCAGATTTAAGATACTACTACCGAATCATTTATCACTCGTTTCAACTATACTGATTTAAAATGAAAGTATTAAAGTAGCATGTCTTGATGGATGTATCAATACGAGTGAGGAGGTGATTACGAGGAAGGCAGAAGCTAGATCATAATTTTTAGCCTTCACCATTTGTGAGGGAAAATAATATCTCACGTCGACTTAAAGATCGTGTGTGCTATACATGCGTAAGTGTAATTTTTTATACGCCAGTTAGACGAGTCCTAGGCACCTACATGCATTCGACCACCATTGTCTGAGAAATGTGATCAATATAGGTTATCAGAAATGGGTAGGCATTGCTACCTTGTAAGTGTAATTTTCGAGCCGCTAATAATTTGTTCATGGTATGCTAGCAAATAAGGCTCCGAAAAGTGCACTAGGTCGTTCAAGTGTACTATATTTCTGTGATCTGATTGCCCGGTACAACGTTATTCTTTGCCGAGGCTGGATAGAGTTTGACGTGATAAGAATAATTCAAATCACCCAAAAAAATTATGTATTACTTGACCAGTTCGCCTACCAGAATGTAGTCCACATACTTTTTATATTTATTAGTTGAACACCATGCGCGATATGGCATGGAATCCTGCTCCGACGCGATTTATCTTCTTACCTCTCTTGCTTTTGTTTGATTTAAAAATTGCAAAGGTGGATTAATTGAAATTACCTGATCTTCATTTTGACTAGCACAGGCTGAATTTCAAGTGGTTTGGCTCTTCAATATAGTTCGGCGGCCATTGTCGGCTGCTATGATGGGTCATCTGGAGCCGACATCGGTCGCTGAAATAAATTGAAGAAACAAAACACCTGGAATTCAGCCTGTGTTAGAGTTTGATCTTTTTTATGAAGCGATACAATGAGAACCTAAAATGGGCTTTATTGTCGATGTCCTCTTGTCTTCAACTCTACTTGGCCTAGTGTCTGTGCCCGTGGAGGTCAAGATTATTTCTTATCTGTGTTGCTTCTGTTTGCCTTTCTAGCCAGGCTCAATCGACCACTAATTCATTATACTGTTCTTTTTACAGGATTTTAAAATCACTTTAATCTTATTTTTTCTCATGTCTATACGACAGCGTAGCTCCAATTTTGTAATGCCTATGCATCGTTAGTGCTGTTGTTGTTGATGGTGATAAATATGATTATGTTGATGATGATTATTAATATAATTATGACGATAAGGATGATGATTATGTTGATCATAAAGATCTTTGACCTAAAACTACATTGCCGCTATAGAGTAAGTAAAATATTCAGTTAAGCAATAATTAAGCTGCTGAAACTGTTTTGGTGAGTGGCTCGACTCACGAATGAGGTGGTTGAGAGAAACTAACCGAACACTGTAAACTTTGATTCCGGTTGTTTGACCTCGCTCCATCGTACATGCACTGGGATGTTTGGGAAACTGGTGGCAGACAAGGCCTAGTAAAGTTACCGAATTATTTATGCTAATTAAGCACATGCTATTTTTGAACATACTGTTTTTAGCCTGATTACCGCTTATTTATGTAATTAGTAGTGGTTGAAATCAATCCTTTGATTAGTTGATGTACTTATTGATTTTTTTTTACTATAATCAAGGTTGTGATCTTGATATAAGCACCTGACTCATTAATTACTTACTTATGTCAGTATAAGTTTATATTTATTGGGAACTCATCATGTACTGGTCAGAAATTGCCGCGGACAGGGCTCGAACCTGGGCACGTCAATTTCTGGCCAGTACATGATGAGTTCCCAATAAGGACGAAACCGGTCTACTGGATGAATTGCCTTTTCTACACTATACAATTGTTAGTTTATACTGACATATGTAAGTAATTAATGGGTCAGGTGTTTATATAAAGACCGCAACCTTGATTATAATAATTATTATCACCACCCGCGCAACCAATGTTCGTTTAATTATTTGTTTGTTTATTTTCTTTTTTCTTTTGAAAGTGTTCTTTAGCAGCGCATCGTGTGAAACCGGGCCAGTGCAACACGAGTCATGTTTTAGCATTGCGACCTCGCGACTTTGCCGTTGTTGGTCTGAGTGGACATGCTGTTGGTCAAATTGGATTGGTACCGACACGTCGTTGTCCAAACGACGTGATTGGTGGCAATTCTTGGCTGATTGGTCAGAAAAACAAAGTCGTAATTAAACGGTACGCCGATTATCAAAGCACGCTATATTGTTCTCTCTTCAGCCGGGGAACGAGCATTTCTTAATTGTTGTCCTTCAGATTCACAATTGAAGAAGAAGGCCTATTTTTACCTCCCTGTTTGAGGAGAATACAGTTTTATCATATCAGAAATGACGTATTTAAATAACGAATTGTCATCACGGATAGGCGTATATGTCAATCCATACGAGTTATTTATATTTTTTCCATAAATTTCAATTTGAATTAGAGTACACATATATGCGTGTATAGGTGTGTTGGGGGTAGATTCGAGTATACATGTGATTAAAAGTGAATAGTTATTGAGGCCGGATATTGGGGTAGGATATCACATTTGCCAAATGTTGTTTTGTTCTGTGAGTATGGAGGCTGTATTACTGATGTTGCCTTGCCCGAATGCTAACTTGGCCATAATGGTGTTGTGGCGAGGTTTAGTTTGCCTCATTTCTGTGAGTTATCCTGATAAACTTACTCATAGTAGATAGGTATTCCTTCTCTCTGCCTCTCTCCCTCTCTGTCTCTCTCTGTCTCTCTCTCTCTCTCTCTCTCTCTCGTAAATCTCACTAATAATCTGTCTAAAATATTATTTCTGCTTTCAAATATATACTTTTTTCACTCCTTGCGGTTATATGGCAGTGAAACATAAGTCACTTTTGTCAACTCTGAAGTTGGGACTGAAAATGAAGTCCTAAAAGTTCGGCAATTATTCATTTAAAAACATTTCCAGACAAGCTATATAAGGACGGCTTCTTAGTCACGGAACCAGTGAGAACCAATCAATAAATTAATAAAATAAGCTGTGCACCCGGAGAAGGATCTGCCAACAAGTGCTCCTCGTAAGAAAACCAAATAAGGCTCTATCAACTTCGTTGGGTTGGTCACTCTTTGCGTATGCCCTCAATTCGATTGCCCAGTGGAGCTCTGTTCCCTCACCCAGCACCATATTAGCGTAAGAAACAAGGTGGGCATGTTTTGACATGGCAGAAACAGTTTAAGTCACTTACATACGAATAATATGGTAGTTTAGGATCCAATCTTCGGCCAGGATTGGGTCCACCTGCGCGTCATAGTTCTTGGTTTGAAAGTCTTCGCGATGTGGCATCGAATCGAGCTCATTTGCGATCTGGCTACGGATGTCTAGTAGAATCATCTTCGTAACTCGTTTTTTAGTAGAGCCAAGTTAGCTGCGAGGATTCGTTTTTGTATGACGTAAAGAGTGAAAGCCACAAGGAAGCTGTATTGCTCATGTTACCTTTCCCTAATGCTGACTTGGCCATAATGGTGTTGTTATCGGGATATATATACTCATAGTAACTATGTTCTATCTCTCTCTCTCTGTCGTCAATCTCACTAATTATTTGTGTATAAATTATCATTCTTGTCGCTATATATATATATATATATATATATATATATATATATATATATATATATATATTTGATCAGTATAAACTAAACAATAAATCATGTTGCATAGTAAATGCATCCAGTAGATCAGTTTCATCCGTATTGGGAACTCTACAAGTACTTTCCAGAATTTTCCGCCGACGGGACTCGAACCTGGACACATACTTCGCCACGCATTCCGAATATTACATGCAATTTAAAGTAATATTGCAACTTTAGTTTTCTGATTAGTCTTTAATTCATTCGGTAGCTATTTGGAATCTCTTAATATCTGAAGTTCTAACTAACCAGCCCCGATCTGTCATTATACAACCGACACCTTGCCATTGATTTGGTGTCTGAATGCACGAATGCCCGGAGAACAAATTGGTATGAGTTCAAATTGCGTCTAGTTAACTCCACGAGTAGCACAGTGGATGAATTCTCAGACAACGAAGCATATATGCCAATGTCAGAGGTCCGTTCGTGGCAAATTCTGGACGGTACTTGAAGAGTTACTAATAAGGACGAAACCGGTCTACTTTGTTACCTGATAAAATGCTTTGATCAATCTGACAAAATACTCATTCTAAATCCTGTCATTAGACTTCTGATAATAAGTAATATTTTTAAAGAAAAGTAAACAGTATAATGGAGTGTTTATTGTGGCTAAAGGCCGGTTTATTTCGATGATGTCAAAATATAATGATCTTTCAGTTATATTAAGTCTGAGCCTTTGGTTGATCATGTTAATGAGAAATAGTCTGATTTTGAGTTTAACTTGTATTTATTTGTAACACTCATACGATTGTCTATAGTTAATTTTGCGTTGATTTTGCAGTGCGAATTGGTGTTTGCGTGGGTTTATTGGACATTTTAAATTTTTCATAAAATGATGATTGTGATGATTGTGGATTGTGTTTTAATCAGGCTGTGGCTCTTTTATCTATTGCAAGTATAATATAATCAAGGTTGCGATCTTGATATAAACGCCGGACCCATTATGCACATACATTTCTCAATATAAACATAGAATTGTATAGTGTAGAAAAGGCAATTCATCCAGTAGACCGGTTTCGTCCTTATCGGGAACTCATCACGTACTGGCCAGAATTTACCGCGGACAGAGCCCGGCCCTGGGCACGTCTGCTTCGGAATCTGGTGCTCTAATCATTGAGCCACGCTGCCGCACACGACACTAACCAATGTAACTCGGTTTGTCTTTTTTCTTTTAGGTGGAGCTCATATGGCATCCATTTAGACCAAAAGATCCGACTAACCATCCTCAATCTGTCAAAATTGAACAGACACCACACTGCATGGGGAAGTGGTATTGAAATGAACATTTATATAATTAAACGACCATTGGTTGCGCGGGCAGTGATCATAATTACTATAAACACCTGATCCACTATGTACATACATTTGTCAGTATTTATCGTAAGTTGTATTTACGTGTTAGTTATGATAGTGTCGCCGTTTGCACAACTTTTTTTACTTCAATGTGTCGGTCCAATGAGTGATAGGGTTGGTTTATGGAAATTTTAAAGAGGTTTGTGTATGTATAATTCTTTTTCCGACTTCTCTTTGTGTAGAACTGTGAAATTCGTTAAATTGGCTGTTTTCAATTTTCAACACATATGCTCATAAATGGATGGCTTTTCTGACGGTGTCTGGCCTTTTTAGATCTATTTCCGCGGTAAATTAAACGAGCATATATAAATATACATACATATATATATATATATATATATATATATATATATATATATATATATATATGATAGGAATATTGTTTAAATCAAAATCACAACCTTGATTTAAATAAATGGCCGATTTTTTCGTGAAAGCTTAACAACACATTTACTTTCTGTGAAATATACGTGCCCTGGTTTTACATTCGATTAAATGACTGAGAATTAGCTAGATTTTCAGTTGTTTTAGTAATTACCTGCAGCTATCGTACGATTGTTAGTAGTTTATTGCGTGATAAATTGCGACTTTGCATGTGTGAGTGGGAGCCATTCTGATTAGCTTAATTATGCTTGCGATCTGGTTACACTGTTATGCGTTAGGTTATGAAGAGGCCTTTGATTTCTGATTGCTGCGTGTGCGTATATCTTCTATTCGTACGTTGTATATAATGTCATATTGTTCAGAAGTTGCGCTGTTTGTACCTCGTGTAGATTGAAGTATGAACCGCCTATCTGTGGTGAGCAATTTGTAGGGCAGTTATTAATGAAAATGATGTTTTTGGGCATTTTTCCACTTCAGTTTGGTTCCCATCCTGTTGAGCGATTAGTGAAGTTGCTTCAACAGATATTCGGATTAGTCGGGACACTTCTTCGGTATTTCACGATCTACAGAAAGTTTTCTGGCCGAATAATGTTACATCTCGTTCCGCCTAACTAAAGCATGAATGTATTTTATCAGGATATCAACTGGAGTGTGTGGCCTTCATTTAAGTTTTGTTTTTACAATCATGGTTATGATGATTCATATCCACATAAATTATTTCGATCAATAAATTAGAATGTGTTAGGTCACCTCCTCTAGTTTAGAATCCGAAATATAGAATTGCTTTTACTAATTTTTTCCGGTTTTTTTCAAGCCCTTTGTCGGACTTGGACCCTAGGAGTCCGTACTTATGCACATTGAAGGCGTTTGATGAAGTCACTGAACAGGAATGTGTGAAGTCTGTGCCAGTTGGGAGCACTCCAGTGGCAACCGCAGCAAACAGTTGTAATCAACTAAAAAGTTCGAAAAACACAAGGCAATCGAAAGAGAAGATTTCGTGTAATCAAAATCAACAAGGAAACATGGACAATACAAACCGTTCAAAGTTGACAAAACAACAGAGGGACAAAGAGAAGTCTAAAATAGTTGACGCGAAAAGCAATGAAGACGACAATGGAGTGGTGAAATCTACAAGTGTTTTAAGTTCACCAGCTAAGAACAAGGTGGAAATAAGCAAGAACGCGTTAGTTGACGCAGAATCATCAGCATCAGTCTGTGTTAATGATGTGCGGGCAATGGAGAACAGCAAGCTTTTGCAACCTGGAGATTTAGTTGATTCTTTGAGATTGGTGAGGACACGCGGCAGAACTGTCTTCCTTGAAGGCTTGTGCAAGGTAAATCATTTAAAACTGGTCATGATTTTGCAAGGCGTTCAACTAATCTTTCGCATTTTGTTTATTATCGTTGTGTTTATCGTAAATCATTTTGATGCTGTCAGTTAGGGCTAATAAAAATTCAATAGGCAATTCCTTTGTTATGTAAGCAACTGTTTGTATTTCATCTTTCGTTTTAAACGCGGCGAATGAATCCTGGCCCAAAGCTAATGTACAACGGAATCTGTCTTTCAAGTTTCACTATTAGCCACAGTTAGGTTGTTGTGAACTCTAATTTCTCGCACCACCTACGGAATCTAGCTGCTGTGGCAATGAGGTAATAAAAAGCGAAAATTTGTTTCTGTTCAGGCAGCGGGAGTCTTCAAGAGTGCTGTTTTGAAAAGATATTTTGAGCAAGCGTCAGCTTCTCTCAAAAAACCGATACGTCTTTGATCTATACTAGCAACAAAGCTAATGAAATTACGGCAACTCTTGCGAAACTGGGTATGACACTCGTTATCTTCACCAATAGGTAGCAGCGGGTTGCACTACGGACGTGAGGTACCACGGACTTAATGGTTCTAATTGGTTCGAAATATCTTCGACATATAGCAATCTCGACAACATTCATGCACAAATCTAACAACCTAGTTGTATTCATTCGATGGATGGAGTGCAGGAGGTACTTTACGATCTTCTACAATCTCCCAGATTCACCGTAACTATTTTGTTCAGAAATTGATTTCGAAGCGACTCTTGATGATGTGGTGAATATTTAGTCCTATAATGAAAGTGCAGTTGCTTGGATTGATGGCTTCTTGTCTGATTTATTTAAGTTATGAAAAATGTTTGTATGAGCTTATCTTTGCGCGCGACGCTGTATCGTAATTTTTTCTATTCTTTAGAGTAAAATTCCTAAAGAACAATAACTATGCCGCACCAAAGATAGAGATGCCTGGTTTTAAACGAATATGGAAGGCGAGCTCCTGACAGTCATTGCACGTTTTTAAACATTAAAAAATCGATACTGTCTGAAATTGACATTTTCAAACATATTCATCATGATTCATTACTGAAGACCCATGTTAACATCTGGTTGGTAGGCTTTTACCTAATGGCCAGATATTATTATTCGTTATATCTGACTCTTGATAACGCCCCACCATGCCTTCTCTAACTGCGCTACATTAAAACAAGTTAAAACTGTGTATGTGCATTTGCAAACAAGTTATAGTGCAAATACAACGATAAGGAAACTTTAATTACAGTTTTTGCATCGATTTTAGTAGATGTATTTAAATGTACCGCACATAGTCGACTATTTAAAGGAATCCATTCAATTATGGAAGCCTCAGCTCGTGTGCTAAGGACAATACCAACACCCCATTTACCGGCTTGAGAAAATTCCTTGGAACCAGATGTTCGAAGCCAATAACGTGTAGATAGGGATAGTGCAACCATTTCTGTAATGCAAGTAGGATTCTTTATTCTGGTTTCAGATACGCAGCACATGTCGTTTTCTAATTTATCCAACGTACGTGCAAGTGCTTGTTTATGTCCAAGTCTTTTTAATGTTCGCAAATTAAATGAGCCTATGTTATAACCTAACTTATGTGTAATAAATCTTAGTCTACTAGAACAATTTTCGATATGGGGCTCAGTGATATGATAAACTCCAACAATATTTATAGTATCTAAAAGAGTGTTATTGGTAGATTTAGATGAGGAAAGGGAAGGAAAGGAGGCAGAATCGAAGATAAATTGCCTGCAGTAGTCCGATTTCGCTTATCCATTCTGACCGGCTCAGCAGATAAGGCGACCTTTGTTATGTATTTATTTTATGTAGTTAATGTAATTCGTATTGTTTATGTTTATATGTGGACTGCAAAAGAACACTAAGTCGCCCTTTCCTAGTGAGGTTGGTTTGTATTCCGAGTTTTCCTTCTTCTAGATAGTCTGTCAACCAAGGCTGATGAGCATTATCTGCCCAAAAGCCAGTGGCCAAAGTTTCCTTCAGCAGCCGAAACTTGCCCTTCGCGTCTGGCACGCTTGCTCCCATTCCGGCACTCCACATTTAACAATAGAAGTTATTGTGCAGTTAGACCAAACTCATGAAATCGGATGATAGCTGTGTCCCTTTTAGACCCGGCAAGTTTCATGCTACCATTCCCGGGCTGACTAGCTTGTGCCCGCCGGTCGTCAGGCCGGAATTTCTATAGCACGGACAGTATGAACAATATGAACTATAATAAATCCATATTTCATCGGCGGTCGTGCGGGATAAAATGGTTCGTCTTATCTGCTTTGTCGTGCAGAATGTATAAACGAAATCAGGCTACAACAGACGTATTCGTTTTAATTCTGCCTATTTTCTCAATCTTACAATAAAACTTTTGTGGATTCCATGGATATTTTAGCTCTTGATAGCATCACTGAGCCCAATATATTAAGCCTAGGTTAGGTTCTAAAGTCAGCGCACTTAATGTGCGAGCATTAACACAAACTGGACAACAAGAATCTTTCGCGCGACATTGTTTCTGGGACGTTGACTAACCTTTCTTGTGTTATATGGAATGTGGAGTCTGTGCCAATTACCTGATGTGGATCGTCCACATTCTTAACTTCAAAAATGAAAATCGTAATTCGTGTGATAAACCACAATAAGAGAAACTTGACTAAAGTTGTATCCATGTTTTTCCCTTAGATTATCTTACACAATCTCAGTGCTTCGTGTGATTAAAACTAGAAGCATACAAGCTGGATTCTGTCCAGAATAGTTTTATAGACAATACTTTAACCTAAAGGGAAGTTCTTGAACAGCGACATCTATATTTCCGTTCCCCAATAGGCGTCTTTCTAGACTTCATAGGCGTGTTTGATTCAGTGTATCGCAACGTTCTATTCGATATTCTCGCGTAAAATGATCTGCCCACCTAATTTGTACATATTATACGCGTTCGTGTTTAGGTCTACAGCGAATTAACACAACGCTTTGTTACCAGCAGTGGTGCTCGTCAAGACTGCTCATTTATCCATTTTTTGTTTAATTTTATAAGAGTTGCTGTTATGAAAAATTCCATACGAACAGGATGCAGGTGTAGAAGTTCTCCCGGGCGGGAGATTATTCGATCTTGACTATACAGACGAATCGTATTATTATTCGACAACTGAGATTTTTCTCAAAACGCCTGACATAGATAATTATTTGCGGCTCCGATTGAAATTTGCATCCTCTAAACGTAAGATTCTTCTACGGGAACACTCGCCACTCACATCAGCTCTGCGGCTGAAAAGTTAAGATATGGACATAGCTGATAGGTTTACCTACCGTGGTATATTTATCAATAACTTATAATGTATATATATATATATATATATATATATATATATATATATATATATATATATATATATATATGACCTTTACCAACTATATCTGATCAATAAATGTGGGACAGGTGGAAAGTACAATTTCCTATACGAGTATATGGATCTGCTGGAGTAAAAGATGTTAAAAAGTTGTAATTCTCAATTTGGGTGAAATTTAGCCCATCGCAAAAACCTTTATGTTGGTACCCTTTACAGGCGCGGTATATACGCTAGTAGTTCGCTCTATACCTATCATATATATATGGACAACATATGTGGGACATGTGGACAGTACAATCTCATACGAATTATGTATTCAAGCGATAATGGAGTTAACTTCATATATAGTATTCGAAAACGCGACTTCAAAGCCAACTCACTATGCGTAATATATGTCCAGCCTGTAAAGGCTACCAACACAAAGGTTTTCAAAATGCCGATCTTGTACAAGTGAGGTCTTTTAATATTTTTTAATATTCTGTTGATATTCTAAACTGCACTTCATTCGCATTTCTTGATTTGATGTCTAACAGAAAACTGTTTTCTAAATGTAATTGGGATGCTGCAATGACTAATTCATGGAAAATATTTACAAACATGCAGTATGATGGTTAAATAATCTTGAACTGTTATGGATTACCAAACGTAAGCGTATCGCATTTTTGAATATGAATAAATAATTTTTAAAGGAACGTTTGTTTAGCTGTTTTACGCTCGACATATCTTCTTACCTAATGTCTTCCCTTTTGTTTTAATTTACGTTAAATATGTATTCGAATATTCGCATATTCATATAGGTATGAACACACACACACAAACATATATATATGTACATATATATATATATATATATATATATATATATATATATATTCTTTTTTGAATGCGAGTTTTTATATAATTAATAGTTCCTCTCGTAAAGGAAATAATAAAAGTAAATTTTGTCAGACACAAGGCATTTCTTTGTATTTTTTAAAAGCACTCATTTTCATATGCGAGGCTCCATTAATTTGTTTTCTAAAGGTTGTGACGATGATTGAACTGAAGGAAGTGGCTGCCGATGGCCATCGAAATATATTCGTGAAACAAAAAAACTGGAATTCAGCCTGCGTTAGTCAAAACACAGATCAGGTTATTTTCATCCACCTTCGAATAATAAATTAAACAGAAAATTTAAAATAATATTGATCTATCTTTATCATCATTCGCACATTAATACTTAATTAACTATAACCGTATCAATTTCATTACGTTTTGTTGTTTCATAAAGGAGCGTGGTCAGTTACGAGTGCGTGTATTCGCGCGTTTCTCACGTCTGTCACGTGATGCCCGTCTTCTCCACGCTTGGCTTCGACATCCTCCAGCTCGTGGAGAATATTTGTCAGATTGGTGGCAAAAAACCGCCGCTAAACTGAAGTTGCCTGCTAGCTTGTTTTCTTCTTTGCCTACGTCTTCAGACTTAAATTGTAGCCAAACTGCAAAGCATAGTATGATGCAGATGCATGCGCCGATCAGCTCCGTGTCTGTGGTGATTGCCTCGGCATCAAGTGATCAGCACCCGCATCAGCGTAAAAATTTTCTCCCAATTAGTCAACCAAACGGAATTCAGCAGACTGACACCTTGCCTGAAGTCTCGTTCATTGGTAAATTATTTATTTTACGCACATTCATGCATATCATCATCACCAAGTAACAATGGGATTGGTGTTTACTTCAAGCTCGCAAACTTGATTTAAAGAATTGTTACCACCACCCGCGCAAACAATTATTGTTAGATTGTATCGCCTATATATGTATATGTGGCGAAAGCTACAAACAGTTTATGTTCGTGACTGCATAGAAATTGTGCAGCCGACATTTCCAGTCAAGTTCAATATTTGCGAGACTGCTAGAGGTAAGAGCCGCATATCTAACTTTGATTTCCATATTTATTCAATGCGGTTTGACCCCCGATAGTCAGTTCGCCGTCGTACTCTGATGATGATCAAGGAAGGTCGAAACGCGTCAATGCGTTGCGGCTGGCGGTAGTTTTGTTATGTTGTTCGACGACTGGTTAAATACAATTGGATTGGTGTTTACTTCAAGCTAGCAAACTTGATTTAAAGAACTGATGATTTGTTTTCATCTAAACACGAGGATAAGAGAAAAACTGAAATTAATAACAAATTACAAAAAATAAGATAGTTTTAATCGGTGACAAAAATAAATAGGGCAACCTAGACCTCTACACACACCATTATGGCCGAGTCCGCGTTGATGCAAGACGATGTGCGACAAAATGTATTATCAGTAATTGAATGAAGTTCCTTTTAATCAAGTTTGCGATATTGATATAAACACCTGACCCATTATGTGCATACATTTGTCAGTATAAATTGAGTATTGCATGGTGTGGAAAAGGCATTTCATCCAGTAGACAGGGTTTCGTTCTTATTAGGAACGCATCTACACTTGCTCTGCTCGGCGGATTATGGTGGTCAGTAGTGCGTGCACTCACCTACCATTAACTTTTCATGTATAATATTTATTTCAGCCACTATTATGCATGTGTTTTACGTACCTGGTTTATAAAATAGATTTATAACTACATACATCAATTCAAAATATTAACTTTTTGCCACATTGTAAAACGTGTCATCATATTCAGCATTTTTCAGAGAGATAATGATGCCTAATTGATAATTTTCACGAAAACTCTATGCATAGCATTGAACAATATTTAGTTAATGTGTCCACGTTCGATCACTTTTTTCTCATAAATAGAACCCTCGGACAAATTCAATTGTGGCACGATTGTTTGCGGACATGTCGTAGGTGCCGGTCCACTGCAATGGTCTCTTATTTTGCCAGGCGGTCGATTGGCCCGGCTTCACATTGCACACATGTCCGCTAACCAACGCCGGGCCTCTGCCGCTTTCCAGACTGCGTTGCTACAACAACGTCGATTGAGTAAACAGGAAGCACGGAATGAGCAGACCGGCGTTTCGGTGTGTGACAATGAAGTTCATCAAGGACAAGGGTATTTCTAACGAAAATTAATTTCATTTAGTGCACACTATTATGTCGAATTTATTTGGTTTTCTATGTTTAGCCGACCTTTACGAAGTTTTTTAAATACCAATTTTTTCCCCGGATTTCAACGTGTTGTTCATAACAGAATCATGAATATGTTGTCAATAAAAACTAAACATTGCACCAGGTAGCACGTACAATTCATCAAGTAGACCGATTACGTCATGCACTTGCCAGAATTGATGCGACCGAGGCTCATTTTCTTCAGTCCTAAAACTCATACACTGTGCCACACATGCCGCGCTCTACATGCAATACTCGTTTATATAGCGACCTAATTTCATTTAGTGCACACTATTATGTCGAATTTATTTGGTTTTCTATGTTTAGCCGACCTTTACGAAGTTTTTTAAATACCAATTTTTTCCCCGGATTTCAACGTGTTGTTCATAACAGAATCATGAATATGTTGTCAATAAAAACTAAACATTGCACCAGGTAGCACGTACAATTCATCAAGTAGACCGATTACGTCATGCACTTGCCAGAATTGACGCGACCGAGGCTCATTTTCTTCAGTCCTAAAACTCATACACTGTGCCACACATGCCGCGCTCTACATGCAATACTCGTTTATATAGCGACCTAAGTTCTTTTTGTCAATTATTTCTAGGGTGGCAGTTTGAGAATCGCATTTTAACTAAAGTTCCAACCGGCCATCCACTATTTGTCATTACAACATAAACGCCATGCCATCTGAGGAAGGGATATTGAATTAAAGTTTTGTGGCAAGGTTTTGTTGTATATTTGTTGTCATTATATACTAAACGTTGTAGATGATCACAAACCCAATTCCTATATATATATATATATATATATATATATATATATATATATATATATATATATATATATATATATAACTTCAATTAAATATCAATACTTAGGTGGCATGATGTATGTTCTACAATGAAGATCAGGGGTGGCCGCTTCGAAATTAGGGTTGGAAGAGATTCTAACTGGGCTCCGACTGTTGTAAAATGTAATGAATTGCCTTTTCCACTGTATACAATACTTAGTTTATACTGAAAAATGGATGTACGTAATGGGTCAGGTGTTTATATCAAGATGGCAAAAGTAACGAAATACATGTTTGTATATAACTAAAATTGTCTGGTGTGCGGTAGGTTACAGAACTCCAAAGCAAATATTCGACGTTTCGAACCACAGTTCTTTGGCAAGTATTTGACGAGTACACAATAAGGACAAAATCGGTCTGCTTGATGATATACCTTCTCTAACTGATGCAATATTTAGTTGAACCTGACAGCCTATATATATATATATATATTTACGTGTATACATGTGTATGTATAACTTCGTATTTTAGTGAATTTACTTTGTATCTTGTTTTGCAGAATTAATTCTAACACTATGAAAAAGCGTGATGGCCCAATTGGCAAATGGCTGACTGTGCGAGTCCTGTCGGAATGGCAAGAAAGTGGCTCTAGACTTCTCGCGGCCTCACCTACTCGACGTTGTAGAACTCGAAGCAGCTCTTTCAGTGGTCTAGAGAAAGAGAACCTCGTTAATACTGAACTTGATGATTATGCTATTGACGAGGACATTGAAAATGACAGCTGTATTGACGCTAAGGATGAAGATGAGGATGCCGACGAAATGGAACGCAGAAGGCATCACCCGTCTGAGCCTGTGCTTTATGTGTCTACTTTGTCCTCAGCATTGTTAGTTTATTTGTTCTTTTTATGCTTATACTTTATAGGGCTCCATTATGATCTACTAATTCTATTCTTCATTGATTGTGTTCATAAACTCTAGCTATAATTTTATCACGCAAAATGGCAACAGATGTTGCCTCGTATTTAGAACCGGAGAATCATTGCTTCTGCTTTATATGGTGGAGAGGCTCTGTTCTCTATATCAGATCGCACCAGCTCTTTATTGTGTGTGTGTGTGTGTGGTGTGGGTGTGGGGGTGTGTGTGACACCTCTGCGTTCTAAGTAATTCAAAACGCGTGTTTGTCAGGCTGACTGAATTTAGTACTTGATGATCTTATTTCTCATTTTAAGGAGCTTTCTGTTAATGCACATAGTTTACTTGTTTTTATTAAACAATAATTGAATGTGTTGGTGGTGATAACAATTTTTAAGCCAAGTCTCCGGACTTGAGATAAACACCAATCCCATTGTTTCTCACCAATCACACAAAAGCAAAACTAACGACACTCAGATGTACTGGCGCGTTTCGACCTGCCAGGAATATCATCGGAGCGCGACGACGAATTGACTAACGAGACACAAATCGCATTCCACATTTAGGAGATAGTGCTGCAAAGTCTTATATAGCACACTTCTCATACAGCCTCTGTCAACTAGTCCAGTTCTTAGCCTGAGTTTAGCGGACGTGTTCTTGCTAAAAAGAGGCGAAATAGTTTGCTAGCGCCCCAAAAACCAGATGCTTTGACTAGACGGTGTTGGTCAGCCTATGTTGGTTGACTGTCCTTAATAATAGAAATCGGATCCAAGTCCTTAGCCACTATCCAAATATCGATAGAGGTTTGATGAAAATATCCAAAATGAATGATAAAATTTCTTCTGCTCTGCAGATCACAATTTAGGGAGTCTAGAGATACAACTTCGAATAAGAGGTCATGCAGTTTTGGCAACCGTTCACTCGATATTCCCTAGAAACTCCATGGTTAGGCAAATGAAGCCAGCTTATCTTACCACGGAAGTCAGCCGCTTTAAGCTAGTCACATGGTCAGGAATATGAGCACAGCAAAAGGCTTTTATCGCCTCATTTCGAAGATTAAAATTGTTGTATTGTGGTTAAAATGAAGTCACTCAAAATGGACAGGAGCTCTGGTAAATGAAGCTAAATAACAATGAGATACACAAGAAAGCAAATGAATATTACAAACTTCTAGTTGATGCAGACTGACCTTAATAAGCCAGCTTATCTTACCACGGAAGTCAGCCGCTTTAAAATAACTACATGCTCAGAGATATGAGCACAGCAAAAGTCTTTTAGCGCTTCATTTTTAGGATTTACTTTTTGATATTGTATGTAAGATGATATCACACAAAATGGGAAGAGCTCTGATAAATGAAATTAAGCAACAATGATATACGCCAGAAAGAAAACGATTATTACAAAGTTTTAACTGATGCAGACTTCCCGTATTTCGATGTTCTTAGTGCAATAATAAAATAAAATGATCCGGGCCTGCTTTTTAGGCAAAGTGAATTGTGAAATGAATACATAAACGATCATGGTTAACGTTGATATTAACAGCTTTAAAAAAGTTACATCAACATAATATAATGAAGATTCACGATCGATAATTCATGAATTTGGGTGGGCCGTAAAAGCACTATTTCACTCAATCTTTTGTCGTTAATAAGAATATAATTCGAGATTGCTTTTTGCACACCACAAGTTCTTCATATTTTGCATAGTTTATGTGATATTTGGCGATTTGGATTGCAAATCGCATTGTCAAAGACTAAATGAATTTTACTCCATTTCTGATGGAATACACATTCGTGTAGAAGCTTGTGCCGTCCAACTGTCCTATAGTCATCATCATGCACAGCCATACTATAAGAAGCAAAAATATAAAAATGTCAAAAATGATAATTTAGAGAGAGTTTACCTAAATACTATGATTATGTTTATCAAGATAACTCACAGAAGTGAGGCAAACTAAACCTCTACACAACACCATTATAGCGAAGCTAGCATAAGGACAAGGCAACATCAGATATACAGATTCCTTGTGGTTTTCACTGTATCACGTCATAAACAAACCAAACCTCGCTGCTAACTTTGTCCTACTAAGAAAAGGAAGTTACGAAGATGACTTTGCTAGACATCTGCAATAAGGTCGCCACTGAGCTCGATTCGATGTCATATCGCGAAGGGTTTCAAACCGAGAACAATAATGCGCACGAGGACCCCTTCCTGGTGTGGGTCCTATACTACCCAATTTGGATGTAAGTGACTTCAACTGTTTCTTTCATGTCAAAATCTGCCCACCTTGTTTCTGGTGCTGGATGAGAGAACAGAGCTCTACTAGCCAATCGAATTGAGGGCATACGTAAAAAGAGGAGAACTTGTTGGCAGATACAAAAATACGTCTACGGATATCAATGTTTGTTACTCGTTGTTAGTAACCGAAATGTGCAAGCTAAGGCCAGAACACCCATGAGGCAAACACAACTTGAGTCTGGCACCATAGACCGTTCGGCCATCCTGACTTAAATTGCGCAGTCACTTTTATTTTCTTATATTTCTAGACCAAATATGTAATGGGTATTACCGGCCCCTACTGATGAATAACCTGTATACGCGAAATGCGTGTGTACATTAGATTATACACACCGCAAAATATTGAGTTCAAAACCTATTAGATTATACCGTCTGTTCAATTAAAGGCTGACAAAAATTGACTTATTTTTCGCAATAAGAACATAATTATCAACGTATTCAAGGCCATAAATTTGGCCAACATCTACGATCACCCCCCCCCCTGATAAAAAAGCAGGGAAGGCAGATAATTTTGCCTCATTGACCTATTTGAAATGCAAAGGAGCAATGGCACATCATTGACGAATGACAGAATTAATCGCACCGTGTTCAAAAGGACCGCTTTTAAAGTGGGCGCAAATCGATGAATCAGCTTAACAGAATTCGAGTGAACAAATAAGATTTTCTCCGTTAAACATCATTATTGATCATTACTCACGAGAAAATCCCGCTCATACCGTGTTTTAGTTAGCTGGTTAGAGCAACCATAGTCAGACATTGAGTCCGGTACTCCAACTCGATAATGTAACGGAGTCAACGAATCTGTTCCACGCATCCAATTTATCTTAGTTTTTCGGGTAATGCTCTTTCGCACTTCACTAATTCATCGAGGAATCATGCAGGAATCACATTTGGTGCAACACGAAGCAAATGAAAACCATGATCTTTGGTTAGATTCGCTGTTTCACTTTTATGTAGATGAACACAGAACTCACACACCTAATTGAAATGGCTTTCCACCTTCAAATTGAAGGATATTTGTATGTCTTTTGTGCAAACAGGGCTCAAGCAAACACAACTGGTATACTCGTTATGAGTACATTTCCGCTAAGTATAATAGGCCAGATTTTACACATCCTGTGATCTTACCTGATAGCCAGTCGTGGATTGAACCGTTAAATGGATGTCTCTATCAATTTCATGTGTAAACGCCCCGCCTAGAAAGTAAGTGACGTGCGACGTTACAAGAAGAAGAAAAGACAGAATCCGTTATAGCAGTTTGCCGTGTGTGGCTCTTAATAGGGCCAGAAAAGCGTTCACCGGCAAATGCCGTGAAAGTTTATGATATGTTGTAGTTGTGATAGTGTCTAGAAGTATTTCTAAATAATTGCTCTGTATAATCCGGTTGGTTTTCTAGTGTTCCTTTTGTGTGGATGCCCCGGAATAAGTAGAGTTGTCGAAACCGGATAGGCGAGTTGCTGTTCGAAGGCTTAGAATTGTCTTGTTGAAGATCTGCGGCAACACCATAGTGGCATGCACACGTAGAAATCTGATTATTAGATGATCGATTACGTATGACTAGTTGTGCAGCAACAAGATGATTGGTGTGGCTGAAGACTAACTGATGAGATGACAGCGTGGTAAACGCAAGTTCAGAAATCGGTGTAGTGAGACAGTCAAGTGGAGAATGCGACAGCAATTACACGTAGCGAGCAGACCAGAAGTGTGTGGAATGGTAATTTCATCGTGCTTATATATATGTGCTGCCGCACGCTATTTGTCAACGGCAATTTTGCGTTTTTTAATTGGTACAGCGTATTGAAATTTGAAATTGATTTTGGAAATATGTCGGCGAATTAATCTGAGCCTTTACATTACTTTCCTCTCTGAGAAAAAGAAAAAAAATCCTCTCGGCGAGGCTTGCTTAGTAATGTAGGGTAGAGTTCGAGACCAGTGAAGAAACTGGTTATTATTCTGCTCATAGTTAATCAAAAATGTGCAATAATGCTAAGCTTGTGCATACCTGTTGATTGCTTCAACAACGAAATGATGCCAAATAACTACTAGTAATTGATACACAAATTGTAAGCTGTAGTGGCCAGTCATACCGCGTGAAACGATATAGAACAGTGTGATAGGTTTTGAGAGCCGCAGCCTGAAAATTGCAAAGTGGATTGCCACTGAAGTTGCCAGATTTAAGTTGTAACATGGGCAGGCTGGATCGCCGTCAATGAGAGTTCGAATACGACCAATGGAGCTAGTATGTGCTCAACGTTGCGGCTATGATATTCGTAGTGTATGTGTACTGTGTAACTGATGAAGTTGCGATATGCATTGAAAGTGGCCTATACCATAATATGAAGCCTGTGACTACATAGTTTTACTCCACAAGGTGTTAGCTCGAATTAGCTGTTCATACTAAAATAGGTAGTATGAGCTCAGGTGTGAGCCATATGTTGCAACAGTATGATGTAAAAAATATTAAAATCAAATGATAAGGACTAAAGTGTATTCGAGCATTGCCACAAAGCTGGCATAATACGAAGAACTGTTCGAAAATGCTACACAATTGTAAGCTAAGAACAGCAGGTTATACCACGTGAGACAAGTGAGTGTGAGAAAATATATGTGCAGTAGCTCGCCATTGGTCAACGGCAATTTTGCGTGTTTTAATTGGTACAGCGTATTGAAATTTGAATTTGATTTTGTGAGAAAATATATGAGCAGTAGCACGCCATTGGTCAACGGCAATTTTGCGTGTTTTATTTGTACAGCGTATTGAAATTTGAATTTGATTTTGTGAGAAAATATATGTGCAGTAGCACGCCATTGGTCAACGGCAATTTTGCGTGTTTTAATTGGTTCAGCGTATTGAAATTTGAATTTGATTTTGGCAATCTGTCGGTGAATCAATCTGAGCCTTTGCACTCGTTTTTGAATTCAAATTGGCCCAGCGAATAGTAGTCATCCAATCCAAGTTAGGTAATCCGCCAAATCTTGCTTTTACATTCTGGTATCAAAGTGCTATCAATTTCTTGACAGCTTTGCGTTATTATTTCTTTACTAATGTAATTTCAGGCGCGATTGGCACCCAGAACAGTTCCGCGAATCATCTCCGTCTCTAGGAAGTGTTCTCACTGGTTTCGTGAAAGAAAAAAGCAGAACAGGTTTACTTCTCAGGTAAGCGAACACGTTCAGCAAATGACTACACCCATTTTAATTTCTATTTTTCAGTTTATATTGTTAACATCAATATTTCAGAAAAGTATTTATTGAAAATAATCTTCTCGTATACTGGTATTCTATTAAAATCAATATAAAAAAGACTATTGGAGGCCCACCTAGTAACTCGGTAGTTCAAATAGGACAAGGTCAGATTGAATAAACGGTATAATCTCATGTACACACGTGTTTCTTACTTATCGACAATTCATAAGTAGGAGGCGACACTACACCACGAAATGTTTCTACGTACGCCATACGTAAAACATAGTTATATATAATATACAAAACGTTTATTGCCCAATATGAATTTTTAAAATACATTTAAAAAATACAAAGTAGTGTTTTCGCTTCATCTTGTCAACCGCTTTTACTGGAGGCATGGAACAGATGAAAACAGTCCTCATCGAAAGAGTTACGCGAAAATATGTATATTACTCCAAAATGTTGAAAAAAGAGGAAACGTAACTAAGCACAGTTTTACATGGGATTTCGCAAGCCCTATGGTAGTGCTGGTCAAATCTTTTTGCTTGCACAGTTATTGACAACGTCGACCTATTGGAGTCCCTTTAAATTATAGAATAATTCTAACAAACCTAGCTTTTATTAGAATTAAAATGCCCTTTGTTGGCATATCACAATTTTTGCAGGACAACATGTTTACTTATAGATTTGCATAAAACTGCAATCTTATTCTGCACCAACCAGATTGGTATTTTCGTGAATTCAATCTTTTACTGCAAATACCTATATTTGTCCACAGGAACATTTCCAACTATAGATGACGTTATATGCATATTGCAGTGGAATCTTCTCTTTTATTCTAGGGAGATGAAGTTTGGTGGTGGATGTTATCACGATTAAGTCGGCTGCAAAATATGTAAGAGTCTAAACGGAAAGCAATCTATCTCTTTTGTGCTTCATTGGTCTCTTATCACCAATAAAAGCATTCACAGCAGATTTTATTATGTCAGTAGGTTTATACTTATCCATAAAATGTGGTTGGTAACCATTGATGATAAGTGCTTGTTTTGTTCATATCTCCGGTAAAAGCAGTTGACAAGATGAACAAAAAGCGCTATTGAGTATTTTTAAATTCATATCGGGTAATGCATGTTTTGTGTATTTAAAGAAAAAAATGTGCTGCCGGCATTTTTGTTAAAAGTGATAATATATATATATATATATATATATATATATATATATATATATATTCGAGGCAAAATTCGATGCATATAAAAGTTGCTTCTGGTACGCAAAGAAGGCTATTGTAGTTTAGCGCGCGATAATTTAGCAGAACAGTTGAGGGCTGTGGTAACATAACTTATCGCTCCACAGATGAAAGCTTCGCAAAACAACCTCACATGGATACACATTTGTTTACATAGTTAGTATTTTCATCCCGGCAATAGTTGGCGTTCGATCAAATCGAAATGAGTAGTTAGCGATCTGTGTTAAAAGAAGAAGAAACGGGAACGTGAGGAATCTTATGTTATCTATATATGTAGAGCGAGAGAGAGAGAGAGAATGAAAGTTAGTTACATCCATAACAATTTTGATTAGCATAACTGCATATAACATTTATTTCAAGAAATATGAGTTGGTATATTATTTATATATTGTTATTATATTATTTATTTGAAGAATAATTTTCCTTTCGTATTATTTGTTGTTTGTAGCGTGTCTCCTTTTATTGATGTCCTGGTACCATTGATATCCACCTTAAAACGTCGAAAAAGAGCACCAAATCGTCAGTCTTCTTTCAGCCCGAACAAGTCCCACGTTGACGATCAGCAGAAGTACACATTGGAATCGCAAACGTCTGGTACGGAGCCACTAGCAAACTGCCCAGATATCAATGAGGAAATCGGTAATATAAGCTACAGAAATGATGCCGAGGTTGATGATGAGGATGATGATGATGAATTGGAAGTGGACACCGCCGATGAAGACGGTGTTTCTATAGTTAATAGTGATTTTAGCTATTCAGGCGGGAGCAGCGCACACGACGACAGTGGCTCAGAGTCTAGTTCTGATGATTTCAACACATCAAATACAAGCCTACGCAACCGTATTGATGATTCCGTCACTCGAATGGTTGGCGTGAAAAGAATGCCATTTAACCGAACTCCTACTGATAATTGTGATAGTTTTGGCAACTTCTTGCAAGCCGTGAAACAGAGCAACATTCGTATTCGTTCTACTCTTAGGCGAATTAAACGCGGTTTACCTGTGGATGTTCAAATAATTGGGTATGTTGCAGAGAGCTAATGTATATGCCCATCTAGTAACAAATTAGTTCAAATGCGCCCTATACACACTATATATTTGGGTGAGGAATGTGGGACAATTGGACGGTACAATCTCCTATACGAATGTGTAAACCTGCGATAGTGAAACTAGCTCATATAAAGTCTTCGTCAATGCGGTTTCAAAGTCCACTCAATATATATATATATATATATATATATATATATATATATATACATATATGCATGTATGTATGTATGTATATACCGAGCTCTTAAATAGTAAAAACTCAATAACCATGGCGTTAATGGCTATATAGATAAATTTCTATATGCCTTTACGTTCATTGATTTGTATCATTCGCGTAGCCATGAGCGTTAGAAACTTTAGTTACGTTCTACGTTTCAATTTGAGGATACATGCATATATTTTATGTGCTTTTAATTGATTGAATTGAAGAAGTAAGTTGACCACGCGTAAGAACGAAATGAATGTGCGCAACAGATTATACCTTCCATTCATGCCGACTTTGGTCTATCCTTCTTTTACTAGGTGCGCAACATCTAATACACAATTGCATATATAAATTCTCCGCCACAAACCGTATCTAGATGAAGTGCACCGCACCTAATACACAAATACAATTGGGTATGTTGCTAAAATGCACATAGTATTCATTTATAAATCAATCCTCTGAAACACTGATAATTTTTCAGGGTTCGGATAAGTACCAATATCATTTAGGCCATGCTGTGACCAACGCCTTTTGACCCACCAAAAATAGAATTCCATCAACTTATATCCGATTCTTCCTAATAGTCCATCTTCAATAATGCAGGTTTATTCCCGTTAATTCATATGGTTAAATCAACTGCCTCATTCTCAATGAAGAAGTCTTAGTCCGTTGACGGTTTTATTATTTGAATGTAGACTATAATTTCGAAGTGGTTTTCGAAAGCACGGTTTCAGGCAGCATTGATGACCTCACCTCTCAATTTTCGATGCTGATTGTGCATTAATCAGCGGCAGTTATATTCGTTCATCCTTCATTTCCCCATAACATTAAACTATTTGATTTACGGGCTTATACAGTGTCTATAGGGGATGCTTTTCTGTCAACGCCTGTTGAACCACCACAAATTTGACCTCCATCCTATTGCCGACTTTTCTCTTAGTCTGACTTCTAAGATGCAAGCTCGTTCTGTTTTACCGTTGATATAGTTAGCCCAATTCGGTTAGAATAAATGCTTCCGAATTGCCATGAAAAAATCAGAAAAACTGTTAGTCTTTATTATCGTATTTAAAGGTAACAGTAAAAAATATTTAGATACTGTTTTGGCGGAGAACTAATAAATATGCAAGTATGTATTCTGTGTTGTGAACCTAGTAACAAATTAGTTCAATTATGAACTGAAGGATAAACTAAAGAGAGCATGAACAGAAAGTATAATCTAATGCACATTCGATCCGTGCTTACTGGCGACTCATCAGTAGGAGCCGGTAATACGCCCTTTAACTACTATATATTTGCTCGAAGAATGTAGGATAATAGGATGGTACAATCTCCTAGACGAATGTGCAAAGCTGCAATAGGGAAGCTAACATAATCTAAAGTCAACGACAATGCGACTTCAATGCTAACTCACACTATATAATATATATACCGAGTCTGTAAAGGATACTAACACTATGCCTATTGTGTTAGTAACTGATACCTTTTTTAAATCGATGATTAGCGGATACTAACACTATGGTTTCCGAGTCGGTACATGATACCAACCTGATGGATATAAATTTATGCTAAAGTTCACCCAAATTGAGAATTACAACAATTTCCGAACACCTGTTACTCCAGTTAAACCATACACTCTGGCCTTCATCGATATCAGTTATCACATTTCGCGGTAAGCATGACATCATTCAATTCAATATATTACAGTTAAATACTGTTTGTTGCGAAGAACTAATATATATGCAAGTATGTATTAGGTTTTGCGAACCTAGTAACAAATTAGTTCAGTTGTGACCAGAAGGATAAACCAAAGGCAGCATGAACGGAAAGTATAATCTTGTGCACATTCGTTTCGGGCTCACTGGCGACTCATATTTGGGTGAGGAATGTGGGATAATAGGACGGTACAATCTCCTAGACGAATGTGCAAAGCTGCAGTAGTGAAGCTAACATCATCTAAAGTTAACTAATTTTTTACTAGGTTCGCAACACCTAATGCATACTTACATGTTCAACTTGTCATGCATTAAGCGCATCCGTGTGTGTCTCTCTTTTGTAGTGTACTCCGCGATCTGTTGGAAAGCTCGCAGCATCAGTTAGAACAACAGCAAATGCCGACGTCAGATTGTTTTCTGCGGCGCCATCGCCTTTATTGTATTGGCCTTTTGGTGAGCGATAGTGCCAAACAGGAGAGCCAGCCGGTTTCACACATACAACCTGATGGTAAAGTAGAGAGCAACGCGAGGTAATTTGGTTCACTATTTCTACCGCTATACGAATATTTATTTTTATTTGTTCATGCAATGCGTACGAACCTACATAGGTGATGAATAAAATCACTATTAAGTTGATGCTTTAACTATTTTGAGTCAAACAATGATGATTGATTTGAATAACAATTTATTTTGAACATTTTTTTTCGTTCTCGCAACGTGCCTAACATCGCGCTTTGTAAAAATTTGTTCTCAATTTCGCCAACAAGTTGATAATTGACACATTAAACTGTCAGTTGCATTTTAAATGATAGACGGATAAACATTGCGCACAGTTCTTAACGCCTTTGTTTTATTTTTGCAATCCTAATTTGACTCGTCGCTATAGAAATTATCAGCTTGACAAGCAGCAAATCATAGATTTATGGTGAAACGTGTCCGAACAAAACTTGCTGTTGTCCTTTTCCAGAAAACAAATATTAATGATCTGTCGGTTGAAATCAGTAGATTCACATGTCACTGTTGTTACATTTATTAGGCTGTTGTTCACTTTGCGGATACTACTTTACTTTACTGCGGCTGGCTCCTTTTAGAGGATAAGCCGGCTCCATTGATATCCCGGATTAAACCTCTGCATGCCGGGCGGTTGGCAGCCATTTCGGCACATAAAGAGGGCCAATGACGCTCCCAGTGACGCGGACCATAAACATTGCGTAAACCTAGGAGTTCCATGTCCGATTTGATTGTTGCAAGCCATGTCTTCAGTTGTCCACCTCGGCGGCGGCGCCAGTTTGCACATTGACCTGGGTTCATCACCTGCCGTACCATTTCGTCTTCGGGTTTGCGTAGTACGTGCCCGAACCATTGAAGTCGACGATGTTGGATCCAGACGGATAGTTGCATACTTTGCGGATGGTTGTTTATGTATGTATGGTCCTGATTTTTTTGTAATTTACAAATAACTACGTTTATCATCTGTTTCATTGTTTTCTATGCCTACGAATTGCAAAACGATATAGGAATAGGATTATAAACATGCCTGTAGCAACTTGATTTATCGTAAAATTACGCATTAAAATCGTCAACTAGAGTATGGTTTCGTCCGTATGGGGCAACTCCTCACACATGACAAATAGTTTTAGCGTGGAAAAGCGCATTCCGTACGCCTTAAGTGTGTCGTGGCTGTTGGCAGATCAAACAAGTTAAAGAAATTGTTTTTTCTTCTTGCTCCTCATACAATGCCTTAAAGTTAAACGACGCCTGTAGTTTTGCAGTTTAACAGGTTCATTCTATCTTTTCACTCCGAAGGTAATCCAGTAGTCGATGTTCGTTTCAGTAAACGAAAATGCCCAGTCATGCTTGGCGGGTTTTCCATCGCTGCGCCTCTGACAATTTACCACAGTGCTTTATGCCAAGTAAAAGTGAACTAAAAGTTCTGTATGCTATCAGGTGGCTATTTTTCCATAATAACTACAAGTTTCATACTGGTAAATTAGTTAGGGCCCGTGGGTCGTTAGGCCTGAAATGTCTATGGATACTCGCCAATAAATGCCAAATTTAATTGTATCGAAGGTAGCTACAGTTTACTCTCCGGTATTGAATCTATCTGAAACAAAAAATTACATAAGGTAGGGTGCTGTGTATCTCTGTCTCTTTTTGTTGCATAGTGTACACTCTTATGTGATGAGTATAACTCTTGCTTATTTGTGTATTCCTAATTTCTTCAATTGTAACAACCGAAATTGACCTCAATTTAGCCTGAATTCGCAATTGGCATACGAAGACGTCACAGCGGGTCACTGGGCTAATCACTTGCAGAAAACGGCACGCCGCTTGAACGCTGATTTGTGTATGTGCGCTTTATCTCGTAAAGAACGCGCTCTAGCCGAGGCACAACGAGTCAGACAAGAAAAAGTCGCGGCATCTGATTTGAAAAAGCGGCATGAACAACAACCAATCACATTTATTGATGATTCAGCGGTATTAGGCTCAAAAAATGATGACGCTTATTCGCGAAAGCGACGTCGAACAAAGTCTTGTGATTCACTTAGTCTTCAGGATACATCCAATGATGCTGAATGTTTCAATTTAAATGAAAGTCATGATAATGAGAATGATATTAGTGAGGCTGGCAAGGAGGTTAATATAGTAACAGAGGAAGTCCAACAAAAGGCGGAAAAAGTGAAAGCGAAACGTACAAAATCCAATAAAATCGATTCGTCGGATGCAGAAATGACCAAAGTCGTTGGGAATAAACGTGCTCTATCCGAGGAAAATGAAATTGCAAGTTTAGCGACGAAGAATATGGCAAAAGCTGAGACGGAATTAAAAACTAGATCTCGTCTCACCGGTTTGGCTAGTATTGATGATGAACTGCTGATGTCTAAATATGCTGACTTTATGCTGCCTGAGAAGAAAGCTGCGGAAGCTATTATCATTCAGGGTAAACGTTTATCTTCCAGAATATACTAATTTAATTTTTGCTATAATTTAATGAGTGCTTATGTAAAACACTATGGCAAACGTTTAACTCCCAACGATAAATTGTTAAGTAGCACGCATTTACCGTCTATTACACCTAGTTTACTGGTTCGCGGGCATTCTCGTGTTTAGACATTCTGTGGTCATCAAAACATGATTTTCCAAGCACTGAATCTAATTCCCCAGATCCAATCATTTGATTAATTAAAGTTTTAACCTCACCTTGTAATTTGTCCGTTGGGTCCTTATTTATTCTATGATAAACCTCTTTATTATTTAATTGTAAATACATATTATCATCATAATCCCTCTGGTTCATTAGCACTGTTTCTCCAATTTTATCTGCTTTAAGGCATATTGCCCTATTAGATAACAAATTCGATCTCAATCTTTTCAAATCATAATTCGGTTTACATTTATCCTGTCTATGTTCTAACACCAATTTGGCAACATCCAATACAATTTTAGTTTTATCTTTTCCTGGGAGGAATTGCGCGATTTTAACCGTCTTGGTAATAATTTCATTCTTAGGTATGTATTCTGTGGGAACAGCTGTGTTCAGTCCCAGGTTAAGTATTCTCTTTTAATTATCCTTGAGATCCATATATGATAAGTTTTTTACCTGTTTCGACACAGCAGAATCGTTTGGAATATTTCTTGCAGGTCTATAGATTCCCAGGTTTGCTAGTTTCTTCTCATGTCTCTCTCTAACCTTTTGAATTTTATTGAGATACGTTTAAATACTACTTAAATCAAAGCATGATGGCAAACAACTGAAGAAGATTAAATTGAACTGTATATATCATCCTCATTTTCATCACAAGGAGCAATACAGAAAGATGTTAGTAGCCACAACATGCCATATAATCATAAGAAAAAATAATAAAGTAAAAATAAATAGAAATTAAAAAAAGTAACAATAATCAGACAATATTAAAGGATATTATATATTATAATATAGATATATATATATATATATATATATATATATATATATATATATATATATGGTATACGAAATCTTGACTGTGGCTCTCGCATCTAGTTGTCTGGTGTACATTTTACCCAACTGGAATGTCAGACGGCACAATTTTTATGCTATAACGAATAACGTTCTTGATTGTTTGGACATGTTCAAATTAGTTATTTAGTTAAGCTATCATTGTTTGCGCGGATGATGATAGCAATTATTTAAATCAAGCTTAAGGAAGATGTAAGCAAAAAACCTATTCCATTTATCTCTTGCGAAAGAGGATAACTGCTGCCAGAATGAAACTGAAATTTATGTGGGATACGGCTGATAGTAGTTTGGCTATTGTACGAATGGTTAAATAAATTTAAATTGGCGTTTTCTATTGAATCCGAAAATATAATTTAAATTATTTTTATGAGAACTGCACATTCAGTGATTATTTAATTGTAATTTACTATTCTTAGGAAGTATTTGGTTGGTACAGTCCGTGACAAACTAACTAAAATTAGGCAATCGAAATAATTATTTTCTAAGTAATGCATAAACACCCTCTGTTGCCAGCGCAACCAAGAATCGTTTAATTAATTAAATTTTCAATTCAAGACCACTTCCACAGGTGGCGTGGTGTTTGTTCTATAATAACAGATTTAGATGACTAGTTAGAACTTTAGGCCTAATGAGACGCTGTATAGGCTCCGGCTGAAGGAAAGGCTAACCAAGAAACAGTATTTAATATATAACTGAAAATTGTGTGTAGCCTACGGCAGTGTGGCCCACTGGTTAGAACAACGAATTCCGAAGCAGTCATGCCAATGTTCGCGCCCTGTCCGCGGAAAATACTCAAAATTGCGCGATGGGTTCCCAATAAGGACGAAACCGGTCTACTAGAGGAATTGCCTTTTCTACATTATATAATGCTTAGTTTATACTGCCAAATGTGTGTATATTATGGAACGTGTTTATATCAATATCGCTACCTTGCTTTTAAGAAATAGTTGTCGACAAGTTTGCCTGTGTGTGACCCCTGGTAATGGTGATCAGTTTGGCTTCTGCAAAATAATGCAGACGTGTGAACTATTTCTTCACAAATAAAAAGATTAATCGTATGTATAGCCGATTTCCATGAGAAGCGAATCCAAGTTTATTTTAGACTTAACAGAACTCTTAAATAGGATATTATTTCCGTATTAACCGAGCACATGGCTTATAAAAAACCATTCGGATTTCAAGACGTTCTTCAAAACGAAAAATAAAAAGCAGTTATGCATTGTGGAAGCAGTAAACTGCTAATTTCTTTCTCCAAAGTTAAACAAACTAGATAAATTTGCACACGAAGTAAATATAAATTTTGGTTTTGCTAGCATACGCGTTTCACGATTTTCCATCGTTGTATAAAGCATTCGTTTGATTAAGAATAATCTACTTTTCTTTCCAAACTTGATTTGTAAAGTAACAGATATTGCAGTTAAGTTACGTCGCGAATATAATGTTATTTTTTACTCTGCGTTATACTGGCCCTTTTAAGTCTTAATCATTTGTTGTCAAGTGTTGCGCCGTTGTGTTGGGCGGATTTTTACATGGCAGAAACAATTGAAGTCACTTACATCCAAATTGGGTAGTACAGGACCCACTCGTTTGCCAGGATGGGGTCCTCGTGCGAATCATAGTTCTCGGTTAGAAAACCCTTAGCGATATGGCATCGAATCGAGCTCAGTGACGATCTTGTTGCAGATGTCTAGCAGAATCATCTTCGTAACTTTCTTTTCTTAGAAGGGCAAAGTTAGCTGCGAGGTTTGGTTTGTTTATGACGTGATACAGTGAAATCAGCAAGGAAGCTGTATTGCTGATGTCGCCTTGCCCGAATGCTAACTTGGCCATAATGGTGTTGTGGAGAGGTTTAGTTTGCCTCATTTCTGTGAGTTATCCTGATAAATTTACTCATAGTAGCAAGGTATTCCTTCTCTCTCTCTCTCTCTCGTTAATCTCATTAATAATTTGTCTAGAATTCACTTATATACATTTTTTCACTCCTTATCTTTATATGACAGTTAAAAATTAGTCACTTTTGATTTTTTTATGGCTGGACATGATGATGATGATGATGATGATGATGATGTTGCGCCGTTCTCTTCTTCCGCATTATGCGGTCAGTTCTACACTGAACAATCATTTATTGCGTGGGTGGTGGTAAAAATTCATTAAATCAAGTTTGCGAACTTGAGCTAACCAAATGCTTTGATACAGTAAGATTTGTGCTGAACTCAAGCTCAGAATTTTTATTTCTAAAATGCCTACTGAGTTTAGATTGTAGCGCTGGCGCCTACTAACAAACAGCCAGTTAACACGAAGCGTGTGTGGACATGATTCTTCTGAATTCTGAATATACGTCAAATCGTTAGAAAGCTAAATAATTCCTGGTCCGCCATTGGCTGTGCCCATTAATACTATTATTTTTAGCATTTCAGTTTCTTGACATAGTTGGTAATCTTTTCTTGCCTGTTTTACCAGATAACCTCCGTCAAAACATTTTAATAAATATTAAATAATGATCAATTATTTGATAAGAGCGACAAACTAATGCGACGCTATATACGACTCGCATTTGTTTATAAACCTCATCCTTCTTTACTGCTTTTGTAGATATGGATTCATTTAAAAAAAATAATTTCTTCTTTTCTATTCAGGAGAAGAAGAAATGGGCAAGACTGCTGCTCGTTGTGAAGTGAAGGCTACACAGCCCGCAGACTCAGTGAAGAAGTTAAGTATCGTTGAACGCGAGGCCGCTTTGAGGGCGTCCGAGACACGGCGTGCAGCGTTATCGGCTGCCTCTAATACTGTCCGCCCCGTCACTGCAGAGGAGTTTGAGTTGGCCGTCCAAAATGAACCTGAGCGCGCTGTGTCTTGGATAGGTTATATGATGCTCAAGTAATCCAGATGATAAAATTTGATATCTAACTTCTGCTTTTTTGTAGACAATATTTTGTCTATTTATGATAAAAGAAATTAATTTAAGTGTTCATTCCATTATCTGCATGAAGACACTCGTACCATCAACTTTTATGTGACAAAATTTTAGTGAAATGTGTCATACATCAAAAGAGATCAGTCTTTCGCACGGTGGCTCCCGTTGCACCTTGGGCCATATTGTTAAAAGGTCAAGACACATCGAACCACTGGAAGAACGAAAAAGCGATCTGGCGTAAAAAGTTATTTTAGCAACACCATTTAGGCTCTTTTGATAAGAGGCCAGCATCACAAGACTTTCCTTGTATGCATGAGATGATGGCTATCGAAAGCATCATAATTTTTTTTTTACAAGAGAGGGAATTATTTTCTTTTTGTCCTGTAAATGGTGAACATAAAGTTGCCAATCTTTTCATAATACCTTTGAGTTGATGCTCGAGGTCGTTGTGTCAACATTAACTGTGCTAATATACACGAGCTCCAGAGTAAGCTACGATAATGGCGCCTGAGCGAACTTCTTGCTGCCGTTTGCACAGTTATCGAAGTTGTTAGAGATAATTTATTGACGTACTCAACCCAACTATGATATACATTATCCATAGCCTCTGAAAGCCAAATTCCAGCAGCTGACCTGCATTTCTCTGTCATAGGAAAACAATTTGGAATCATGTTGGTCCATCTAGCCACAATTATTGGTAATTGTATTTCATTTCTACGTGAGTGTCTGTATATATATATATGCACTATTGCTTGTGTGTATGCATGCTTTAAGTATTTATATAAATGTGTATGTATGTGTGAGGAGTTATTTTTTATAATCACCTGACCTACTATGTATATTCATTTGTCAGTATAAAATAAGAATTTTATCGTGTAGAAAAGGCAATTCATCCAGGAGAACGGTTTCTTCCTTATTGGGATCTGGCGCTCTAACCACCGCGGCAGAGTAGCTCAGTGGTTAGAGCACCAGATTCCGAAGCAGACGTGCCCAGGTTCCAGCCCTCTGCGCGGATGAATTGTCTTTTCTATACTATAAAATTCTTAGTTTCTATTGGTAAATATGTGTACTTAATAGGTCAAGTGTTTATATCAAGATCGCAACCTTAATTATAGTAAATTTTATCACTGCCCGCGCAACCAATCTTGGTTTAATTACATAGTGGTTATTCTCAGTTACCTTAGCTGATCTTCTATGTTTACGTCGGAAGAACAGTTGATCTAATCACCAGATATGAAGTATTTGTGGTTTTCTTTGTTGGAAAATCCATCTTCAATTATTTTATTTCCCACCTCCACGATTTAGCGGAATAATATTTTTACGACCCATACATAATCACGACTTATTATTTATGCGATTGTGAATCTTCAGTATATCACGCTGATGTTATTCTGTTTTAATGCTGTCGCTATTTATTTTAATAATGTTCCTTTATGTATTCAATTTGCCATTCACTTTCTGTCGGCTCTTTTTCTTATATTATTGCAATAAGCCCATCGAAATGCTGTTGGCCTGCATCAATTAAAGCATCATAATGATAATTAACTTAAGAATGTATATTAAAATACTTTTAATTTATTTATCAGTTCTTATAAGTTCTTCACTTATCTTCAACTCTGACCATTTTAACTACAATCACACATTAATCATACTCTGTATACGACAATAAAAATCATTTTCTGTGTTGATATTTCTGTTCAGGTAGTTATTTTAACGCGGCTGAATTCGGCGACAAGATAAGATAGATTCATGGGCGTAACTGTAATGTTTGTTGGGATATTGTGCCACGTAAATCATCTAGTAAAAGTGTCTGACGAACTATTTTGCCACCTTTTAGCGAGTGCATCTCCACCAAATTTATTACAAAAGCAAAACTGGTGTTAAGAGGCTTTTTAAAATTGGACGCCATAGGAGGTTTATTAGCAACAGTAGCTTAATCTGGACGCCATCAAAATCTTGTAGCAATCATTGAGGCGAAGGTCATTGATAGACAAAATCTACTTAATAAATGCAGCTTATTTTGTAAAAGCTAGTCTCTATAGATAACATCATTGATAGATAGACTGCTTTTTTAACTTATACCTTGAAGTATGAGTTCTTGAACATGCATTTACACAGGTAGTGCTTGTTTACTACTAACAGCGAAACTAATTTTGTTTTGTAATTTAGACTAATGATAGTGAGTTCATCAGAGCAGGGTGACGAATTGTTGGCGCTTTCTGATTATCTGTCCAATGCGACGCGAGGCTGCATGTTTTCAGACAAGCTTACTTTACGACTACGTGATACAGTTGTACAAGTGTCGAAACGACGATGTATTGGACCAGCTCATCAGACAGATGAGGCCTTGTCAGCCGCAAGGGCAGTGGCCGAACGTGGCATTCAAGCCATAAGCATGTGTGAAGCTTTGCAAGCCAGTTCTGGAGCGAGATCTTCCACCGACCTAGCTACCAACAAGCGGTTAGTTGTTGTGTATTGCAGCATATTTACTTCACTTTTCAACACCTGAAATAAATTGCATGTTAATACACCTACGTAGTTTTTTTTTAAATTGCGAACACCGAAAACGAATGGGCAAAATTTAATTTTATAGACATGTTTTATTTTAAGATATCGGTATTACTCAGAAAAGAGAATAACGCACCATTAATTGTCATGGTTTGGTCATCTTTTTGTTTAATTAAATAAAAGCTGCGATCTTTATATAAACACCTGTCCCATTATATACTTACATTTGTCAGTATAAACTAAGATTTGTATAACGTAGAAATGTATTTTGGATAGCCTTTCCTTTTTGTTCGCTTCAAGCCTGACTGTCCAGTTACATGTTTTTCTCAGTAATCACAATTATACTTTAAAACGCGATACAGTAAAAATGGCATGGAAGCTTTTTTGCCGATTTTTCCTCGCATTAAACCTGACTTGGCCAAAATGATGTTATGTAGATGTCTTGTTTGCCACATTTATGTGCTTTATCTAGGTAAACATACTAATTGTAACTAGCTCCTTCCTGTCATAAATCACTCACTTTAATAAATGTCTAAATTGTTATATATGTTATTATTATTATTGTTTCCAATTTTTTGTTATCTGTATTATTTTGGTTATTTTCAACCTTCTCATTATGACTATAGAGCATCTGTTATTAATGCCTTTTGTATTGCTGTCCGTTATTATGCCGATGACAACACAAGTGAAACAAATGCCAATGACAGTCGTTTGTTCGTCTTTGGAGAATGGATTCAACTTGATCGTCTCAAATCTTAGTCGTAAGCACTGCTTGATTTGGCATCCGATTTTGCTCATTGCCAATCTTAAAGCATATTTATAGTGATTCGTGGGCACCTCGACATTTACTCCCACAGCTAACAGTGAGACGAGGTCGCGCCATGTAGCGATATAGTGAAATTAGCAAGCAGACTGTATGACTGACGTCGGTGTAGGTTTTTTGATAGATTTTTTCATGGTCCATTTGTTGTCTGGCAATGTAGGTGGTCTCGTTTCTGTGTGCTGTTTGAGCAGTTCTCTTCCTTTAGGCTAAAACCATCCTCTTATTCGCCTAGTCTGCAAGTTTCGGTGATTTATGCACCGATGAGGCATTAGTTTTCAATAGTACTGCTTGTGGTTATTATGTAGAATACTTTTTGTAACGCATTACATGCATAGACTGCAAAGAATGCGTTTTGTTTTTATGCGGCGATGTTAGTTTACATCTGAAAACACTGAATTTTCATTCTATTTTTGGCCAGACACAAAATAATCAGTTTAACGAATATGGTGGCTATATTTAAAGCAAGGAAGTTAAACACATGTAAATATTTTTCGAGTTTGGGCCAGGAAAGGGGCGACAGTGGCACTTAAGCGATGCTACTTGATATGAATTGGATAAGGTTAACGCCCTGTTTAGATACAATTTTAATTTAGACCTGAATCGTCTAACAAAGCCTACATTTATTATGAATAAGGTATATGAAGCTCTGTTGAATGGTCATTTTTTGCCAAAACTCAACTCGACAACAGTATATCGCATTTTGTAAAACAGCGGGGATTAATTCTGAATTAATAAATATATACACAAAAAACTCAAAATGGGAACTGAACATGCTCGGGAGCATAACTTTAATTATTGATATAAACATACATTTGTCAGTGTGAACTAAGAATTATATAGTGTAGAAAAGGCGATTCATTCAGTAGACCGGCTTCATCCTCATTGGGTGCTCATCACGTGATGGCCAGAATTTGCTACGTGAAGAGTTCCCAACAATGACGAAGCCGGTCTACTGGATGAATTGCCTTGTCTACACTATACAATTATTAGTTTATGTTGACAAATGTCTGTACATATTGGGTCAGGTGTTTGTATCAACATAGCAACCTTGATTATAGTAATTGTTGTCACCGCCCGCGCAACCAGTTCATTCTCAATTCATGTACAAACTTCTGTTTAATTGTTGAATAGAATTATAACCTGGTTGCGAGAATGGATGCATCATAATTATATGGCCTGTGTGGAGACTAACACAGGCATTATTCCAATCGATTGCTTCAATTGAAATATCTCAGGTGCCCGTTTCGACATCCTTCGTCGGCCCACTGTGTATCGCAAGTATTAAAAACGAGCGATTTTTAATTTAGCCATAGCATTTATACTTCCAACCGATGATTCACTAAATAGGTGCGCGTCACGTATATGCGTGTCTGTCTACAACTGAAATGTATAACCAACTAAGTGGAACTTTACTGGTTGAATATTAATTTACGCTTTACATGTTTTATACTCATCATGTGAAATGACATGATTGAAGTTTCACTCAAATTATAAAATGGGGAGCCCAATAAATCAGATACGCTCTTCATAATTTAACAATAATTGATTGCGCGGGTGGTGGTAACAATTATTTAAATCAAGTTTGCGAGATTGAAGCAAACACCAATCCCATTGTATTTAACCAGTCGTCGGTGGCGGTAGTTTTGTTATGTTATTCGACGACTGGTTAAATACAATGGGATTGGTGTTTACTTCAAGCTCGCAAACTTGATTTAAATAAACGCTCTTCATAAGTCATAAATATTAGGAAGCAGACGAAACATGACGCGTAAAATTTCATTCAAATTACTCGAGGTATACTGTCTTGTTTAATAGCAGCTGTTGTCATTTATTTAGATAGGGACACGTCACGTATGTGCTTGCGTGCGTGTATAGATGACTCAACATTATTCGCTGAAAACGATTAATACACTTGTACATCCATTAAAGTCAACCTTCAGTCACTAAATGTTAATTGACCCTTCGCACGAGTCAGACTATTTGTTTTATTCGTAACATTTGAAATGCTGTAATACCACGATGACCAAAATTAATAGGGTGATGTCAAGAAAAGAGCATCACGTCCGGATAAATGTTTAAAGTTAGTAAAACAAGAAGCTTAATTGGGATATGCAATAAAATAGAAGATGACAGGACTAGACAATTATAAAAATTGGCTAACGAAAGAACAAGCAATATAAGAGAAAAGATAAATGTCTTTCAATATGCGATCGACTCGCGGAAAAGGCCTCGAGCCTGGGCACCTCTGATTCGGAGTCTGGTGATTTAACCACTGAACCACCCTGTCGCACACTATACACAATTTCCTGTTATGTACTAACTAATGCTTCTTGGTTATCCTTTCCTTTATTTCGAGCCTATCCGACACCTACGACAACTGACCATCCAAAATCTGTCATTATAGAACAGAAAGTTTTTGGTCCTACTGATTAACTAATGATTTTTTTACTGTGTGTAACAGTGAATACTATTTCAAATATATTCTGAGCACATGACCTTTAGAGTAAAATGGGATGCTTTTGTTTAGCCGTAAGGACCGCAGAATTAAAATTGTCTTATTTCTGTAATTTTCAAAAAAAATAATTAAATATCATTGCCTATTTCATTTAAAGGTATTCAATTTGCTACTGACGTATCAAAGGTGTTAATTGGCTGATTCTTATCCGATCCATGAACTGTCTGTTAATAAAGAGTGGATTTCTGCAAAAGCGGCTTGCTCTATTAAGGCGTTTCCACTATTATCAACTTTCATATTTTAAATGCTACTCCTCTGTCCTAGACTGGAAACTACCCTTCGAACAACGGGTAGAAATACATAAGCAGGGAATGAGGATTTCGGTTTGAACAAATAGAATACGGAAATAATTCGACGTTTGGAACGTATTTTCATTATTTGGATGCCTTTTTGTGTCTGCTTTTGATTGGTCTTTCTTTGTATTGAAACACCTGGTTGCCTTGCAGAATTCGTTCTCCATGTGAACAATTGTCTCACCTGTTGTTGGCGTTGCTGGCTGTGGAGATTGGTGAATCTATTCGACTGGCAGAAAAAGCGGCCGAATCCAGTTTAATCAGCGGAGCTGGTGGTTTTACAGTTGCATCGTGTCAAGACTTGCCCACGTCAACTAGTGTTAACACGCAATTGGCAGCTCAGCGTCTTCGTGATGAGCAGACTGAACGTATTTCTAATCTGGTAAACATTTATTGTTTAATAGAAACTTTCCTGAAATATGTTCTACTAGGTTGCGCAGTGCAGTCGTCACATTTAGAGTATCCACGGTTTTCTTTCGTGAGTAGTAGATTTGCATTATCAGTTTCGCAAAGATTCGGTTGATCCCCATTTACAAGCACACATCAAGTTCGTCTTCGTGGTGGCTGGGGTGCTGATTTGTCCATATTTATTTAAATCTTTCATTGCGAGCATTGTACTGTGTGTGGTATCAGAGGCCCGAGGATGGTACTAGAATACCGTACCGAAACGTAGCCAGTCAACGAAGATTTGATCGTGCCTCATTTCCAATGGTTAGCATGAATGATGTTGATGCTTTCGGAGGAAAGGGACGATTCAGCACCCAGCCGCCACGAAGACGAATGAATATCAATCGGATCTTTGCGAAACTGATAGTACAAATCTACTACCCACGAAATCTGCAACACTGCGGTATCGACTTTGTTTCTGCCCTGGAGTCAAGAGTTATATTGAGCACTTCACTGTTTAATTCAGGCCTATTTAACCAGTCCTCGACCAACATAGCAAAACTACCGCCAGTCGCACGCATTGACGCGTTTCGACCTTCCATGTATGCGAGACTACTAGAGGTGAGAGAGCATATCTAATTTAGCTTTCCATATATAGGCAATGCGGTTTGATCCTCTCTAGTCAGTTTGCAGTCGTACTCTGATGATGATCATTGCAGGTCGAAACGCGTCAGTGCGTGCCACTCGCGGTATTTTTGCTATGTTGTTCGACGACTAGTGAGATTAGTGTTTATTTCAAGCTCGCAAATAGCTAAATAGCTATACACCTTCATTTTTTCATGCTACTTTCTGGACAGGAAACCTGGTTCTCCAAGTTGTAAACTTCTACGCATCAATTCTTAGTCGTTCCGCTAATGAGGAAAATTAATTCTTTGATGGACAACGCCTGTTGAACCGCGGCACCTTGCTCCATCTTTTTATGGTCGTCCCGTCATCATAGTTTGCTTTCTATAATGCATACCAATTCTCCTCTGCCGATGGTATCATTAACTTAATTCGGCCTGAAAAATTGTCCCAACAATTAACTGCTCTAGGTACGGTTTTAAACTGAAAAATTATAAATCCTTGTCAACTTGTATAAACTCATCGTATACTTATTGACAGAACAATTAAATAAATATTTTTAAAGAGAATAATAAAAAAATTAGCATGTAAGCGAAAAATCACATATAAATGCATAAAAATGAAGTTCTGCGTGACTCTATGATATTATAGTCGATCTAACAAACGACGAATTATGTGAAAAAGTCGTAAATTACAATATGAAAATCAAAATAACATTTTATACTGCTCATAATGTGGGTGGTCAGAACAATGCAACTCACAGAAACCTATAACCGAGAAGTTCTTGATAATTCCAATCAATACGCGCACAAAGTATATACACATTGCAAAACCTAAATTGGTAAAAAAATGAAACAATGATTTTTCTAAATAAAACCGATAAATTTAAATGATAATGATTAAAAGACGGTCACTCTGTCAGCTAGGCATCTGAACAACTATTTACTGATTGGTTAGGATGTCAACTCTTTCTAGCTGCTTGACTATGCCTTCTCCCTCACCAGCTTAAAAGACTGATTCGCTGTAGTGTTCAGCTAGTTATAAGCCACTGCACACCTCCGTTGACTAATCTGATTGGTGATATTCGTCGGCAGTCATTGCGTAAGTCACCATTTACCAGTGGCCGAGCATGTGGCATCAATGACCAACGTGTTGCTGGTTTTTTCTCTACGTGGATTCATCATAATGATACTTGGCGCGCGATTATTAGCTACACTGTTACTAATACAATACCAGTCACAATGTTGCGCTACTGGTCTCTTCTTAACAAAGAGTCATTACATCAATTCTTATAACTGATCCGTCCTCACTGTATGTACTCTAAACTGCAGGCACATTCCAGTCTACACAATCCGGCTAGAACGACTGCCATAGTATCAGCGAAGAAGACGACAAGTTACCAATTGAATGATATGATTTAGAGAATAAAAATATATAGACCATTATCTGCTTATGTAGCCTCATAATATTCTTATTCACCAATTAATTTCTAAAAGGCATGTAAGCTAAAAATTCACGTAGGGTAAAAAATGGTCTCTACATTCTTCCTCTATGTCTACGCCATTCTAGGTGACCTAATGAAGTATATAGTGTAAAACTTAACTGGGGGAGGATTAGTGTAAGTCTTGCAGTGGGGAATGCCCAGTGGGGAGGCCTTAAACACCGGCGTATGGAACCCGCTGTTCGAGAACTTATGCATATATTTCTTTTTGAGTACGTATGTATATATGCGTGTGTGTGGGTATGTATGTATGTATGTATGTATGTGTTTATATGTTTATATGTATGTATGTATGTATGTATGTATGTATGTATGTATGTATGTATGTATGTATGTATGTATGTATGTATGTATGTATGTATGTATGTATGTATGTATTGATGTATGTATGTATGTATGTATGTATGTATGTATGTATGTATGTATGTATGTATGTATGTATGTATGTATGTATGTATGTATGTATCTATGTATGTATGTATGTATGCGTGTATGTATGTATGCATGTATGTATGTGTTTATATATTTGTATGTATGTATGTATGTATGTATGTATGTATGTATGTATGTATGTGTGTATGTATGTATGCGTGTATGTATGTATATATGTATGTATGTATGTATGTATGTGTTTATATGTATGTATCTGTGTATGTGTGTATGTGTGTGTATGTATGTATGCATGTATGTGTGTTTGTATGTACGTATGTATGTATGTATGCATGCATGCATGTATGTATGTATGAAAATAGAAACATTGAACTTTATTTGTTTGTATGTATACATGTGTGTATTTACTTTTATTATAATCAAGATTGCGATCTTGATATAAACACCTGACCCATTAATTACTTACATATGTCAGTATAAACTAAGAAATGTATAGTGAATTGCCTTTTCTACACTACACTATACATTTCTTAGTTTATACTGACATATGTAAGTAATTAATGGGTCAGGTGTTTATATCAAGATCGCAATCTTGATTATAATAATTGTTATCACCACCCGCGCAACCAATGCTCGTTTAGTGTATTTACTTTGTCTGTTCGTATGTATGTACGTATGCGTGTATGCATAAAATTTCTAATGGTTATTTGAAAGTGCATCATTTTTGGTTAATATTTATACACCTTTGTTCATGATAATTTAAATAGAATAAAAGGCAAGCCCACGAATTTGATTTCGTTTTCTTGTTTTTCTCTTTGTGATATTATATCGACCGTTGTTTCTTGCTAAAAATTCATGTAGGTTTCTCGTGTGACGCAGTTGTGCTGTGGCTCACGACGTTACGGAATATCAGCCGGTTTAAGAGCTGTAGAACTTCTCTCCATGGGAAGTATATGGGCTTTAGCTGAAAATCTTGCTAAGCAGCTCATCAAAATAGCCATGACCATGAATGATGTCCATAATAGCAAGGATCATTCCAGGTCGTCAATGGCCGCCGCAGACGCTTGGGCAAGTCTTGTGCGTGTGCGTCTTGGTGCGGGACGTTTGGCTGCTGCTAGAGAAGCGCAAAGAAATGCTGGGCGTCTTTTGGTTAGTGGCAAGCAGCTCACCCAGTTTGTTATCAAGTGAGTTCATTTGTTTTGCTTAAAACAATTTTCTCACTGTTTGAATGGTTTTCACAGACTTTGATTGGTTTAGACTTGAACTTCTAACACCGTTGAAACACCTATGTCATGAATCCAGCTCCTAGACTTCATTTGTCAAACATGCTCTCGCTAATAAAAGGGACGAAGATATTAATTGATGCTTCTGCCGTGAGTGGCAGACCGTCTAAGACGGCCTCGTGTTCTCATTATTATGAATGAATTCTTTGTTCTATATCAGTGATGCTTTAGTATTTAATACTGATGTATTGTTATTTCCGACGAGGATCTGTTAATAGTAATATGCAAACTTTGAATAAAAAATTAAATTGGGGTTGCCAATTTGATCTAAACACCAGTCCTATTATGTACATTCATTTGTCAGGACAAACTAGGCGTTGTATTGTAATCCAGTAGACCGATTTCTTACTTATTGAGAGCTCTTCACGTATTGTGAAGAATTTGTCGTAACAGAGTTCGAATCCGGGCACGACTGTTTCAGAATCTGTTGCTCTAAACATTGAGCCACCCTGCTCTTGTACTGATAAGTTTATTGTACGAGCAAAATTGGCAGCAATGCTTTGGTATGGTTGGCATAAATAATTTTCAGAATTATAGCGTTTGAATTTCTTAGCAAGTACAACTGTGAGATAAGGAGAACACGTGATATCGGTTTCATTATTTCCAAGCAGTACAATCGGACCATCGACTCTAGCCTAATCGCTGTATAGACAAGGGCTTATTTTAGACCTGATTCTCCGCTTTCTTTCTAGATGTTGCTATTTTTTAATTTTCCAGTGCGGCTCACTTGGAGTTTGAGTTTGGTGATGGCGATCGGGGAGTGGCCCTATTTCGAGAACAACTGAAGCACCGGCCTACCGATTGCTTGCTTCACTCGGAGCACTGCAAACAGCTGATTCGTTTCGGACGCACTGAGGAGGCCAGGTAAGTTGGTCAACTTTTTCGACTGTAAAAACAAACATTTATCTTTTTTGTGAAGCAGTACAAATGTTGTGCCTCCATCATCAGTATCGTCATAAACAGCTGTACAAAAGTCAATTTTAGTTAATGTTTCACTGCCATATAACCATTAGAAGAGAAACAAAGAAAAGGAAGTTTTTTATAAATAACGACAAAAATAATAATTTAGGCACAAATTTTTAGTAAGATTTATAAGAGAGAGAGCACCTAGTTACTATGACTATATATATATATATATATATATATATATATATATATATATATATAACACGAAGAAGTAAGGAAAACTTCACCTCTACACAACACAGAATATGGCCAATTCAGCATTAAGACAAGGTTGCATCAGTTATGTCTCCCGTATACGATAAACACAAATTTACAGTGTCGCGTTTTTTAGCTTAAGTAAAGTTAAACCTTTTTATTTAAAGTGTTTGTTTAGAACTGAAGGACTTCTCGGTCTTTAGTCAGCCGTGCCCTGCAAATTCTCCTTTCTTTTTTATAATGTGATTCCCAAATTTACCCGAGTTCTATGAAAACTCATGCGAAATATGACCAGTGACGCTATTTTGCTAATAATGTGAAAGTAGTAATGCAGTCAGCTACATTTTAAAACTAAGGTACTTCCTGGTGCATTGAAGATGTCTTCGTCGAAATTATATTATTAGGTTTTATATATTCACATTATAATGGATTATTTTTGGATTCTGGAGTGTTAAAACGCAAGCGTATCTCTCCTGATCAGGTTGTCGTGAGAATGTGGTGTTTAATACTCCGAATAGATTAAGAAATTGAATTGGTCATGGACTACATCCATATGTATAGTACTAATTCTTTTTCCTACATTTCTTCAACAAAAACATGACGAAATATTGATGCAAGAATGTCGAAAGTAGATTTTAAGTCCGTTTTTTCTCGCTACACAATAGGACATATGTGCTGGTTTGATTATCGGCGTTATAGTGATTTGTTAATAAAATCAATTAACTCAGTTTTCCATTTGCCATACGAACATTTATTACTAAACAATACTCAGTTTATACTTATAATCGTATATATATATATATATATATATATATATATATATATATATATATATATATATATATATATATATATAATGGAATTGGTGTTTGTATCAAGCTCGCAATCCTGATATAATTAATCCATGAAACGTCATGAAATAAGGCGTGCAAATAAGTATGCGAATTAACCTTTCTATCTTTTCTTGAAATGGATTGCCGATGTCGTCTTGCTTTAAAGTTGACATTGTGTAGTATAGAGATCTTGGTTGCCGCGTTTCTTGTTCTTACCTAGATAAATTTCTCCATCTGAACAAGAAAATTATCTTTGTAGTTCTGCTTAAATAACTAATTACTCGTTGGCGCATATTCAAGATGTGGTTGTAGATCACGGTGGTGTATTCAAACAATTCTCCACTTTAAACGAACTTTGGTTGCACGGACGGTGATAATTATTATTATAATCAAGGTTGCGATCTTGATATAAGCACCTGACCCATTAATTACTTACATATGTCAGTATAAACTAAGAATTGTATAGTGTAGAAATGGCAATTCATTCAGTAGACCGATTTCGTCCTTATTGGCATCTCATCATGTACTGGCCAGAAATAGCCGTGCTTAGGTTCGAGCCCTGTCCGTGGCAAATTCTGGCAGGTACATGATGAGTTGCTAATAAGGACGAAACCGGTCTACTGGATGAATTGCTTTTTCTACTTTATACAATTCTTAGTTTATACCTGACATATGTAAGTAATTAATGGGTCAGGTGCTTATTTTCCACGTTCACGTTCGGCTAGCAATGAACTTCATTCAATTAATTTTCAATCATGTTGTCGCACTTTGCCTTGCCTTAACGCGGACTCGGCCATAATGACGTTTTTTAAGAGTCTAGTTGGCCTTATTTCTTTGTGTCACATAAGCGAGCATCTTCGCCTGAACAAGATCATCTAATTTATAGAGAAATTTCAATCAACATCTTTGCTGCTCTTTTTACAATTTCATTTTTTAAATTGGTTTTAGTTTTAGTTCTATACTTTTTCTCATGGTTATGACAATGAAGCCTCAGTTAGTTGATGCTGCGTTAATTGCGATGGTAATGAAGATGAGGTTGATCATTATAGTGATGATGATTATGATGATGATGAGGAGGATTATCATGAAGATGACGACAATGACGTCGATCCTGTTGGTGATGATGATGGTGTTGTTGATGATGCTGATGATGATGGTGATTGTGATTAAGATGATTACGATGATGTCGATCATGATGGTGGTGATGATGATGTAAATGATGAAGATGAGGTTGATCATTATGGTGATTATGATGGTGATGATGATGTTGATCACAGTCATGTCATTCATAGACATTTGTAGGCTGGTAAAGAGCACCAAATCCCTCATTCCTAGTGATTGGTTAAGACTGTGTCAATCCGACTTCTTCTCATATACCTGTCTGGTATGAGAAGCACGGACAGCACAGAAACACTATCATTAAAGCGCAAACTAGTCATAATGACACACAGACTATCAAAACTGTTTTCTAGTCATAGTCGAAAATTTGTTCTCCAGTGAAGGACAGCTTGATTTCATCCGGCAAAATGGAGGAAAACGCTGTAGTACCGATTGGTTGCTGGTCGTCAGGCCGGATGCTTCTGAAGCTGCTGATGAGCACTACAGAACTTACGATGATTATTTCGTTCTGTACAATGAAGGCGGTAGAAACCGTTTTTATGGGTAAACAGTTTCAATTGTAGTCTTTAATCTTCTTTCGATTTATTTTGCTGTGTTTTTAGAGAGGCAAAGCGAGAAGCGTTGCAAGACTTGCCAGAAAAGGATCATGCCATAATTGAGCGCATCTTTACTGAAAATGCCCACCTGGTGACTGCCTAACTATGATCGGCGCCACTTCGGAATCACTCAATCTGAATTGATGTTTTAAGGCTAGGCATTTGTGGCCATGGTTTACGACATACACGATTGCGGAATTGTAATAAGCAGAAATACAATATTTTTAAATCTGTGGTTTTTGTTTGTAGACGTGATTTAAATTATATTTATTAGCACTGCCTGTATTGCTTGGTAATTAATCGTGAACAGTGATTCAAAGTCAAGCTCTTTGACACGTTGAAATTTGACCGTAAATTCATAATTCGTTGTTACCAGCTTTTCCCTTTGTTTGTTGAAGTATGTATAATATAAAGTTATTTTAATTTTTCGACTGTATTTAAAATGACGAGACAATTTCAATTGACTTATTTTTATCTGAATATCAGTTACAGCTGAACTAAACCAATGATTAACTTAAAGTGTGTTTCAGCAGTGTTCGGAAAGGTATTGAAATATATTCACGTGTTGGCAGTCTGGCTTTCAGATTTTGTACAAATAAATTTTTTATATAAACTAATTGTTCTTGTTTTTAATTTATTTCTTTTATTTAAAGATCGTCTCCTTAGAATCCTGATCACGACGTGTCTCTCGAAGGGCAATTGCGCCTCATCTGTAACTATGAGGCTTTTTGACAGCACTGATAGCCGGTGCACTCTTGCGTGTCACCTTAGTCACCAGTTGCTGCTTCTGCGGCACCTTTCCTTTAGTGCTTTTACGCGCAGTTTGCTTAGTACGCGCCATTGTAATCAACTGCGTTTTCGTTGTTCCTATGACACAGTGTACTTAAGGGTGGATTTATACCATTATCTAACTGAAAATATCCGTCACTGGAGCGCGTCGCGCCGGACATTTACTAACAAAGAGATGTTTCAATGTTTGAAAATCTGTAAAATACTTGCAGCAAACAGGGCTCAGTGGCGAGGCCCATTTTATTCTGTATTAGTGGCATAAACACCTTTGGAATTCACCGTGCAGTATATAAAGGTCTTCGCCCCTTCAGCCAAAGTTGTAAGCTTGGTTCTTGGATAATTCATCAATCATCTTAAATCATGGTGACGAGGATGGGGCCAATTTTTAAAACTTAGCGAATAGTGTGAGTGATATAAAATTATTTGTAAGTTGTTCGTCATTCGAAACAGATTATTAATAAAATAAATCAAATTACTAGAAATCAGACAGCGCAAAGAACAATTATGGTATTAACCGGCTCAAAACTAAGCAGAGCCGTAAAATCAGTAGTATTAAATTACAACGGTCGAACGGTTTCGAGGCAGTCTTTTGTTCCGGCAAATAAATTCTTAACCAACCGCCGCAGTGATTAGAGCACCAGATTCGAGCAATGTCTGCAACTAATTCTGGACAGTAAGTGATTACTTCCCAATAAGGACGAAACCGGTCTACTGGATAAGGTGACATTTCACCACTGTACAATGCTTAGTTTATACTGACGGTAGTTTTGCTATGTTGTACGAAGACTGGTTAAATAAAATGGGATTAGTGTTTACTTTAAGCTCGCAAACTTGATTTAACGAATTGTTACTGGATGAATCGCCTTTTCAACAGCAATCTCACGACTTGATATTTTTCCAAGCAGTTTCGAACACTATCACATCGCACAGTAAACTGTCTTATCGAGACGTTGATTTTAACCATATTGGTCGGGTCACTTATGCGGACTCACTCGGAATTTATTATAAGTGTATCATCCAGCCGAAACTTAATTATCTCCAACTCCGCAGTCAAAGTGTTCATTTGGGAAGACAATACTCTTTCTAAGTTTTCCAATCCGCCAAAAACCATTTTGTTCAACCCAATACAAATGCATTATTTTTAATAAATTATAGGATTTTGTCCGTATTAAGCGCGTCCATTTAGTAAAACGAAATACAAATATTTATTATTTAATATTTTCTGCGGCTCGAAGACTGCTTCCATCATTGTGCTGACTGCTTCATCTTAATACGTGAACTTCTGCGAGGACTTTCTATTGTATTTGTTTCAGCCCCAGACAATTGGAGCGTTTTCGACCTCAAAAGTGGTTATATCTACAAGAGAGACATCTGAAAATGCGAAAAACTGTTGGAGTCCAGAGTCAAACTCTGTACAGTATAATTACCTAGTGAATTCTGTCTCATTGACGTGGGATCTTTGCGAACCAATTGTGGAGGAGACAATCTTGTGGAAGCTTAAATATTTAATCGCCGTATTTTTATTAATATCCATTTTTAGTTGCAGGTTTCAGCGTAGCTGAGTTCATGCTGTGAAGCTGATGTAGTGCTGTTTACGTTGATGACGATAAAGATGTGGAGAAGGAAATGAAGGAGAATTTAAATATATGGTTTTTTGCAAATTATTAACGTAATAAACTAACGCTTCATAACGCTGTTAGCTTTGAAGTTAAACTTGCTTCGGACGGATTCGCATGCATAACACTGTTAAATGATCAGCTGTGTTATTTATTCATTGATAAATATTTCTTTAATCAACCATGCAAGATTTACTATTTTAATTTACATTTGTGCACTGAAGTCTGTTTCTAAGTGTGAAACAGAAAGGCAAATAAATTACGTCAGTTAGAATCAAGAAGTTTTCGATAGGGTTGGTTTGTGTAACATACATATGACTTAAATACTGCTTGTTGCGAAGACCTAATATATATGCAAGTATGTTTTAGGTGTTGCGAACCTAGTACCAAATTAGTTCAGCTGTGACCAGAAGGATAAACCAAAGGCAGCATGAACGGAAAGTATAATCTCATGCACATTCGTTTCGTGCTTACTGGCGACTCATCAGTAGGAGCCGGTATTACGCCCTTTAACCACTATAGATTTGGTAGAAGAATGTGGAATAATAGGACGGTACAATCTCCTAGACGAATGTGTAAACCTGTAATAGTGAATCTAACATAATCTGAAGTCAACGACAATACGACTTCAATGCTAACTCACACTATATAATATATATACCGAGTCTGTAAAGGATACTAACACTATGGCTATTGTGTTAGTAACTGATACCTTTTTTGAAATCGATGAGTACCGGATACTAACACTATGGTTTCCGAGTCGATACATGATACCAACCTGATGGATATAAATTTATGCTAAATTTCACCCAAATTGAGAATTACAACAATTTCCGAACACCTGTTACTCCAGTTAAACCATACACTCTGGCCTTCATCGATATCAGTTATCACATTTCGCGGTAAGCATGACATCATTCAATTCAATATATTACAGTTAAATACTGTTTGTTGCGAAGAGCTAATATATATGCAAGTATGTATTAGGTTTTGCGAACCTAGTAACAAATTAGTTCAGTTGTGACCAGAAGGATAAACCAAAGGCAGCATGAACGGAAAGTATAATCTCATGCACATTCGTTTCGTGCTTACTGGCGACTCATCAGTAGGAGCCGGTATTACGTCCTTTAACCACTATATATATATATATATATATATATATATATATATATATATATATATATATATATATACATACATACATACATACATATGACTTGTCCTCGTCTGCTATTTTTTAATTGTGATAATTGGGGTGCGTCGTATAAGCATAAATGCTACTCTTTAATACAGCGAATAAGACCCAATTGTGTTAGCTCAGTCCAGTTTTACATCTAATTGCAAACCGATTGGCCAGTAGTGCGGTATTATTTCATCCAGTGCTACTGTGGCGTGAGTTGCCATTTGGACAGATTGTGACGTGGCACATGTATACTTTCACAGCTGAAAAGAAAACCATAAACAATTTTATACCACAGAGCGATTGTTTACAACATGTTGTCGGAATATAGACCGTACATATATATGTGCCTGCACACCGGAGACCAAAAATGTCTTATCAAATAGACTGCTTCGCTGGACAACTCGTAGAGAAACGTAGACAACGGGAAGTTCAATGCCGTAAATTATGCTCCAATCTATGACGGTAGCTCTCTCTTTGCATGTCTTACTTTTACTAGAATTCGTGCATGTAAACGGAACGGTGATATTCACGTGATGACGTTTGATTAGGATGATCTAATTTCCTGTTATGTATAAAATTTGGTAAATACCTAGTGCGATTGGCATATGTTCTTCGCAATTCAGCAAGCGAAATCTCACCACTTGGCTTAATTTACTTCACATTTCATCGGATATGTCTACAGTAATTTTATTATGCAATGCAACAGTGAACCTTGTTTACTTGTAAATATTTCGGGTAAAAATAGTTATCCAAGAAAAACAGGTAACTTTTGCTTTGTGTCGTTTAGCTGTGAGTTTACATTTTAGATAGTTATTGCGGAATTAGGTATGTGACTTTAGCTTACTTTATCCCTGTTACTCAACTTGAATATTGTATGCACTGTTTCTTCGTCTGCCCGCAGAGTGGCTCAGTGGATGGAACCACAGACTCCGAAGCAAAGGTATCTAAGTTCGAGCGTATTCGCGGCAAAATCTGGACAACATATGAAGAGTTCAGAATAAGTACGAAACCGGTCTACTGAATGAATTTCCCTTTCTAAACTATACATTGATTAGTTTATACCGACAAACTTTTGTACGTAATGGAACTAGTGTTTACATGAAGATCACACTCTTGGTTTAAATAATTTCTATGATGGTCGAAACAAGTTAATATAACTTGTAGGCGATCATTGATTACGCGAGTGGTAGTAACTACTATTTACTAATATCGATTTTCAAATTTTAAATACATTATTCCCTTATTTTAGCTGATTTCACAAAACAACAAAACTACGCGCGAACGACAAGTACTGTTGTGTTTCGATCTTTCTTGTCCGAGATCGATTCCATACAGAGAACTGACTAATGGCGGTCAATCCGTAGTGCCTATAGTCGGTTGAAGATCTTCAATGCGCTTCTAGCATAGGTATTCTTACAAGCATTGTGCCAAATATGACTGAAAGCTGAACAACCTCTAAGAAGACAAGAACACCAATTTATTATTTATTAAACATATATTACGGTACCAATTTTTGTTCTATAGAATGTTAAGTTTTGCTTTGCTTGTGTGCTTAAGAAAGCTATAAAAATTTGGAAATCTAATATTAGGACTGGGTTCCATACTTTGCCCCTAATTTATGGTGGTCTAAATATTGAGTTCCTGACGCTATTAATATTCCAGCAGCCTGACGATCAAATTCAAGCTCCTGGCTCACACTGGCATGAATGTGCGTAGCTATTGGCTGGCGCCTTATGAAGGCTTGGTCTTTGTTGACCTTCGATGACAGATCGCTTAACATAAGGTAACCTGAAATTAAAATGTCCAAATCTTCGTTTGCATATTTAAGCACGGAACAGACTTCTGAGTAAAATCTCTAAAGAAACTTAAATTTTCTGCTTTCTTGACTGTGCGAATGTTAGAGGTGTAATTTCGAACGAGGGCCGCGTTTTATGGTGGATTTTGACCGCATAGAACTAGCAAGAAACATCATGATTACGTCAGTGAAGCCGGCTTATCAATTCCACGGCAGTTAACTGCCTTTAGCCATAATAACTATAATACTAACAAGGCTACCTGATTCGTTGTCATAATGTAAAATTGAATTCCAATGTATCTTTTCGATGCAGCCTCCCTTTTCTTCATCAAAAGAAATGTATAGAACATCTATTAAAGTAGAAATTTTCTTGCACAAAAAAAATTATTTCAGAAAGTACATTTTAAAAGTATGCAATCTCTCAATATGGAAATCTTAGCAGCTTCACTCACCAAATGAAGACTTATAATATAATGTTAGCTTCACTACTGCAGGTTTACACATTTGTATAGAAGATTGTACACTCCTCACCGAAATATATCTTAGGTATAGGGCGCAGAACCGACTCCTACTGATGAGTCGCCAGTAAGCACGAAACCAATGTGCACGTGGTTATAGTTTTCCTTCGTGCTGTCTTTGGTTTATCCTTCTGGTCATATAGTTGAAATAATCTTTTGCTAGGTGCGCAACACCTAATAAACATTTTAGGATATTTTAGTTATCTAACAACGCACGGCAATTGGTTTTTTGGCTGATATTAGCCGAGTGGCGTCTCATAGTTTCTCAATAGTATAGAACGTAAGTTGATTGAAATTTAATGATGCCAATATTAACTTTAAATATGAGAACAAAATGACAATTATTTACTGCATCATTTCCCCTCAGTCTACAAGACCGGGGTTTATTCGTTTTTAGCTACAGAATATTTATCTAGTGGGTGGTTTACCTACTCATCAACGATTGAATAGAGTAGGAGTCTCATGAAAAACAAAATCGTTCGGTTTACTTAGTCCGCAGTAAATCGGCCTTCAATTAAAGCATCATCAAGAGCATTAATACTTTAAATAAAATTTTCGATCATGGGAGGCAAACAGAACTCCCATTTCGTTTAACCACACACATAATAGAAAACCTACTGTTAGCCACACGTATGACAGCAAACAGGTAAGCATGGATCAAAACTAAATGTGTGTAAATGGTATGGAACATCAGATTTACGGCTCTCACCCCTAGTAATCTCACACAAACTTTATTTACTGCATATGTTGGATGCACAATTTAGATACAACCATCAAGCTAACGTTTTTCAGTTTTTGTTACATGAGTGTAAGTTATATAATTGATTATTAGTTTACTGTGTGTGGTGATAGCTAACCTTTGCAGCAAGTTTGGCAACTCGAAATAAGCAACAATCCTATTTTATTTAACCATTTATTTAAAACATTGCAAAACTGCCGTCAGTCAAGTATAATTACGCGTTTCGTTCTTCCGGAGTCATCATTAATATCATGCTGATTACCTGGGCTTATCGGCACTTTGCGCCGAAGTGACAATTTATTTTGTATTTACTCAGCATTATTTAGTCTCACTGAATGAAACATGATTTGTCGATGAATTTCCTCAATTATGAATTATTGCATTATATGAGTAAAGCCATGCAGTATAATCTCAGCTGGTACCGGCTCAATAGTGAAGAACCTAAAAAGATGCACACAGTACTCATTTAAAAAAAATTATTATTCATGAAAGGTGAGAATTATTTTGGAAATTGAAGTAGAATTTTTTGTGCCATCAAGTTTACACAACACGTACTTCACTTTCTAAAGTATTTCTCAATTTCCCTTTCGTAATAAAAAATGGCTGAATATAAAAGCGTATATGTTTTATATTTGATGTTATACACGGTTGGTAAAGAGATATGCTATTAATAATCTAAATTCTTAAAAGATAGTTCAGTTTACGATTCTGTTACGGATACAATAGGCTAATCGGTTTAAAAATAGAGAATCATAAATTATATTAAAATACATGAAAGCGTTGAGACAACTACAAAATATGAACATCTTGTTAAATTTGAAGATCGAAATGAAGTTAAATAGTTAAGTGAACAAATTAGGGTTTAAATACAATGGCAGATTAATATAATCATGTGTACAGAGGTGCATAGAACAATCGAATTGTTGACGGAAATGTTAGCAACGTTGATTAAAATAGCAAAAGATTTGGATCGTACTTGCAAAACGTTGAAAAACTAGGCGTTGACTGTCCGTGCAAAAACATCTTTGTTTGCTTGTATACGAACAGGTTGTTCTGAAATATAACCATGAACAGAAGTTATGATCACATTGATCGACACACATCTTTCCAACTATCATCTTCTGGCCAATAACGGGCATCATGCGCTAAACCAACTTACCTTTAACTCGCCAGTCAGTGTGAGGCAAGAAAAAGTCATGGATCATACGAATGACTAGTTAGGCGATACAAAATGTATGCGTATTGAAAATTCTACATTGGGTTCTCATTGATTTTTGTTTTTCCCCTTGGTATTCAATTAACTAATGAGCTCACTATTTGTTTCAAAGTATCTGATTCAGTCGAAATAATTACAATGAATAACCTTTTGACGTTTATTAAAATGGTATATATATATATATATATATATATATATATATATATATATATATATATATATATATATATATATATAAAATAAAATATATACACGTAAAATAGTAGTCCAGAATGGTCAAATAGAAAATACTACACGTTCTTCTGTTTGAGGCCAGGATAGCAGCATGGCGATTTGAATGTTAGGAAAATTGGTTCCTTTGCACAGGCCTTGACAACGTCTACCTATATCAATTGTTTGCAAATAGGAAATCATGTTCTAACACCAAGTCTTAATTAAAACTGAAAAGCGTTCTGATGTATTGCAATTCTTATGACAAGTTATTCTTAATGATAGGTGTGCGCGCTACAACATTCTTGTTTTAAGCACACCAAGTCGGTGTATGTTCTGATATTCGTTAATTCTACCTTCAGCTGCATCTGCCTAAATTAAATTGACCACAAGTACAATTGCCATTGTAGATAACGTTGGATGCAGATTGCAGTGAGATTTTATTATCTTAACGAGATGGAGGAAGCTGGCCGGTGCTAATCAAATGAAGCAAATACAGAACGCAATCTATCTTCTTTGCGTTTTATTATCCGTTCACATTTAAGAGGCAATGCAATGCATACAAAGTAATTGATATTCTGAATTAACTTTATCGCACAAAAGTGGAAAAGTACGTATGTCAAGCGAAACTGCAACTGAGTATACAGATAGATACTGTTTGTTGCGGAGAGCTAATATTATATATATTATGTATTAGGTGTTGCGGACCTAGTAACAAATTAGTTCAAATAGGACCAGAAGGATAAACCAAAGTCAGCATGAATGGAAAGTATAATCTCATGCACGAAATGAATGTGAACATGAAATTACACTTTCAGTTCATACTGTCCTTGTTTTATCTGTCTGGTCATATATAGACTAATTTGTTACTAGGTGTGCAACACCTAATACATAATTGGGTATATAGATGGTGGGACAGAAATGTATAAAATCCTTTTTCAAGCAATAAAATATCACCAATATTTAATTCTACCAACTGAACAGTAACTAATGTGCCATTAAGAAACGCAACTGGCAAAAAATCTACCACTTAAGTTATCACAGTATGACCTACTTTTCACGTAAAAAATTGTTCCATTTTATAAACGTTTAAAAAGCATTGATCATTAAAAGTACAATATCATTCTGTAAAGAGAAGAAAGCTCGCGATTTGTCCCTTTCAAGCTGTACAATTAAAAAAATGTCTGCTAATTTACCTTTAATACATTAGCAGCAAAAGAACATAGGTTTAAAAATGAGTAATCAATATTGTAAAAACTGTTAATAATTAAATATTAAATTGAACACACTTATTCCGTTTTGAAGATAATAATTGTTCTCTTCATACAAACTAAACTCATTGTTTTCGGAGAAAGTTAGTTTAAATTTTTTAATCATTTGATTTAGTGTCCTAGAGTTTATGTGGAATTATTTTATAACTCGCGTAATTAGTGATAGGTCAGAATTGTCAGTCATAATAATACACGTAGTGGGAAATTAGGGAGAAAAACTATTTTTTTAAATCTCAAGATTTATAATCGGTTACCGATCGAACTCAAAAACGAATGCGCTCACAGATTAATCGTTCTGAGCATTGAGTAGCAAGATGTTATATTCAAATTACTTTTACCAGCTATTAATTTTTGAGGTGGATAAAATCTGTGTTGAATTGATAGTTGGAGAAAGTCATGCATTAGCATAATATATTAGAATTAAAATAATGCATTGATGATCTTAATGTTAAACAATTATATAGTCCGTGATTGAGCGAGGAGCAGTAAAGATAATTATTTCAAGTGTGCAAACTTAAGATTAATGCCTATTGCGTCTAATTTAACCAGTCACGTAAAATGGCAAAAATTACTTAGTTTTTGTTTGCTTTTGGAAAAATTTTTATTCAGCAGAAGTACAAGTTTTAGTTGTATTAAGAAAATGTAGATACGTGTTTTCTGTAAATTAAATACAATAACTGTTATTTTCGGTGAAATTTAATCATTGTCAACTAATGCTTGTAAAACTTGTACATTACAAACCAACGAAAGCTAATATTACATCATCTAGATCGCGTAACTCTATATATGCACATACAGATCAATCTAGAAAATAGGTATGCATATAATATATGCTATTATAATAGAAAGAGACCACGAATTATTGATATTTTATGTAGTGAACTGGTAAAATAGGTTTTCTTAGTGTTCCACATTAAAGAAGACTGCTGAGCAAATCTATGACAAAAAATTACTACAGTCCCATTAAATTTAACAAGCGTGCATCTTATCTTCTTTAAATCGAATTTTCCAGTTTTAGATAGGCACCAACCTAATTCATGTAAATAGTCGCAAAACAGAAAAACGTGTTTAAAATTTTTTTAATTTCTCGAACTTAATTTTAAAAATTCACTCAACCTGTGCAGTTTAAGTTTATTTAGCTGCACACCAAGTTCAAATGTATGATATTAAGATCAGTTGTATCGTCAACACATTAGCTAGTGGTCACGTCTAGTAGTTCATCGACAGCTGAAACCATCTCTAATCGACGAACATATTATTTAACTTTCTACAGATACTCAATCGGTCCTATACGGCATCACAGTTGCACACAGTACTCAAAGCTGTGTGCCTTTTTATCGTCCAATGTTTATTCAACCATCACCAATATAACTGGTTTAATAGCACTGAGCGAGATCGTAGGTCGTAATCCCTAACGCTTGTAGAATTATGTCAATGATGGGGAGCTTGTATTATTATTATTATATATATATATATATATATATATATATATATATATATACTAGTACTAGAAGTAAAAATCTAAGAAAATTGATAAATAGACATTTAATATTTTTGAACCTGCCAGGTAGCAAAGTCACGTGAAACTAACTTAAATTCTTCAATGTTGTGCGATCCTGTCTTTGAGCCCACGGACATGGTTGAAAGCAACCCAATTAATAAATTTGTGCAAAATGTACATTTAATAATCAATCGCTATTCTGATTAGAATTTCGCTGTAGTTTTGTGCCTACTGAGCATGTCCATATGCGTTCGTATGCATTTAAAACTGAATTAATATACGTTTCTCTATGGTAGTCGGGTGAATTGCAAAATAGTTAGCGTATTACGTGAATAATAGCTAAATCCCTCGTTCATCACTGAGATGATGCTTTAAGTCCCAACAGTGTAATCCCGTTCAATGGTCTTCAAAGTTAGAAGGGGAGAATATAAAACTGCATATTAGTATGTTCACATAAATAGATCAGATACATCTCGACATTTATTAAAAATAAACCATATTTTAAACTGGGATGGATGTAAGCGAATAACACTCTGTGAACATGAACATTTAACACTATTGTATAAAGGTTTGTTTGAAACAAAATCTAGATGAAATGTAACGAATGCTACATCAGCTGAAAAATCTATCGGTCTAATATTTAGCATTGTAGCAAAGAGTAAGTAACGCTGTTCTAGATTGATTATGATGGAAACGGTGATTAAACGCCATAATATTAAAGCATAATAGATTCAAAAATTAAATTATGATAATTAGAGGATAATTCGCATTAAAAGTCTTTCGTTTTATTTTTTATCTAAATTGAAGCTCACTCTATATTAGTTCGCAGTTAGGCAATTTTATTACAATCTTAGCTACGTCGAGTTCTTTCATAACATATTCGTACTTTGTATTCAGTACTAAGCCCCTAGTTGCAAGTCTTTAATTTGACATACGATTTATCTACAGAGCTTCAGTTTTAAATAATCTAAGATTTTGTTTGTCTTTAATTCCATTTCATTTTATTCGAGATAGTTTTTCATTAGTTAACTCTGTTCAGAAATAGATTTATTAATATCTTTCATGACAGGCGTGATGCTAGTTTGTCAGTTAATCATGCGCGTTTTCCGGTATCCTATACGGGACCTAATTTTAAGTGATTAATAGCCACAGAAATAGCTACATGATGTACTCAATTATATGAGCAATATATTTAATGTAATCGATAAAGTATTATGTCTTCCATCCTTGTGTTTGCTTTTGGTTAAAAACAAACACATACAAGCTAAAAATAGAGCATTAATGTTTGACATTTAGAGACGTTAATATGAACTTAATTAATTTATACGCGAATTATGATTTAGGCTCTGTGTTATTTTACATTCTAAAAAATTGATATGGTTGAAAGGAGATGCACTGGTTTAGAAAAAGACGATCGAACGGTGGCTCGAAATATCGATCAAAACATTTCAAAAAGAATTTTGATGTGAGTTGTTATACCTCTTCTGTTGCAAACGGAAGCCAATTAAAATGTGTAATACCTTGTTTGTCGCCTGTTTTAGCGCTTAATAGATAAATTCTAACAATTCACACGTTTTGGTCAGAAGTTCTCTTCACGAAAACGAAATTGTAAATGGTTTCCTATTGTAACCTACTTTTATTCTATATACATCAAGTAAAGTTGACGTATTTACGAATAAAATATTTTATTTACTTCGAGGCTGACTAGAATTATGAAACGATGCAGTAAATAAATAAGGAAGCCATTTTGCTGAAGCCACTTTACCATGCAAATTTTATTCTTTAGTTCATATATTACATAAGTCAAATAGACCGGGTTCTACCATTTTTAGAACTTGTCAAATACTGTCAAGAATTTTTACGTGAACGGAGCTCGAATCGGGGAACATTTGCTTTGGAGTTACGTACGCAACCTTTGCGCGACTTTGCCCCGGGTCGAGCTTCATCCGCATAAAATTCCGGACAGTACATGAAGCGTTACTAATAACGATGAAGCCGGTCTACTGGATGAATTGCCATTGCAACCTTAAACGACGCTTAGTTTATACTGGAAAAATATATAACAACATTGTTGTTTATTTCAAGATCGCAGCCTTGATATGAATAACTGTTGTCATCATCTGCTCAATCAATGATTGTTTAACTGTACAGTTCATCTATTGTATTAATTTTTAAGTGTCCTCCTCTGCGGGTGTTGTGCAAGTAAATCCTTCCATGCGTAACTGACCCACAACAATGAAATCTTTTTGTGGATTTGACCGCATTTTTCTTGTGCGGGACAATTGATAGCACTCATAGGTCGGTAAAATCTTGAACTTCCTTCATCTTCAGATGATGTAATTTTTGGCCTCAATTGATGGGTTCTCACTTGTCCCTTCTTCTTTAAGCCTTTAATTAGCTGATTGTCTGAAAATGACGTTGGATCAAGATTTTCCATTGTTCTTTGTCCTATATTTCGAGACCTCATTTCCAGTCTCATCTTCAGGGTTGACACAATACGCACAGGAGTAAAACACAACTTGTGACAAATGTGGTATCCTCATTCAAAACAGATATATTTATACCTATTTCAATTCTAAAAGTATTTTTTAATTGTCTTCCTAATATCCGGTCTTCATACCTAGTCTCTAATACTCAAATGTATACAAAAACTTATCCCTGTCCCCCTCTGCGCACACAACTACCTATAAACATGTGTATTTTACTAAAGTGACATTTATTGAATAACTATAAGTACACTTAATGTATTGATAAACACGCCTATCACTGATATCTATATTTTAATTGCTGTTCCGGACGCATAGAAAGATCAACAAATTTTGAATTCAATATTGCAGTAATCCTCACATGCCCCCCAGTTCACCTAATTCCATCCAGCTTGCAATCGGTTATAGACAGAGAGATTAAAAAACTATTGAAAGTCTATAGAGTATTATTCTATCGTTTTGACAAGACCGAATACGGAGTTTACACTAACGAAATCGTCTCTCAGCCAAATACACATTAATACTCATATCCTATATAAATTAGTTTCTCCATTAAAATATCTGTGTCGGATATACCTATATATGAAATCTTTGTTTGTTTTATGTTTACAGAATTTTTAATGGTTATGGAGCCAATAAGATTTTCACCATTGCCTCATGATATCTTTTTTCTGGGGTAATAATGATAAAGTTGAAATTCGCTGAACAAACTCGAGAGAAAAATATTGCACAACATTGGCATATACATAAACTTATTGAAACCGCATAAAGATGCAGAAGTATATTTTAGTAAACCAATGAAAGTGTTTGCTCGTGTGCATGATATACACCACGCCGTTTGAACGTACATCGTCGAAGTTCAAAGAACGGACGTTACATGCACGTCTGTGGCCTACTTGCAATGGCCGTAATCATTCAGATGACGTTTTCAGCAAACTACTTGATTCACATTACTCAAGTCATTCGCAAAGATAGAACGAAATTTGATTAGATACAAGGACCGTTTCTTTATTATTTTCACCTTGTTTGTCTACAAATGAATATATATATATATATATATATATAGAACGGCAAAATAAAAAGAAAGTTTAAAGGAGGAGATGGTGCTTAATAAGGATACGACCAACATACATGCGTAATTTGTCGATCAACTTACGTAGGGCGGTCGACCAGACGGATAGTTTACAGAATACAATGCGTAACAACTGAAACACCTGTTTCTAGTCAAATGTCGCATACACGGATGTAAGTGTATATCATACAGACCTTGCACGTATGGTCTCCAGAAGTGGCCTTTAATTTAATCTCTATATAAAATAATGGAAATGAGTTGGCAACACATGAATTATGTGCTGGCGTTGAGCCCGAACTAGAGGTGATACTCGCAAATTAAATGTCGTTCCCTTATTTCACATTCCTTCTCCGTTATAATTGGGTTTTTTGTTTATTCGAGGATGAGGTTAAAATGCGAAAAACGGCTGCTATCTTTGCGGATGGAAGAGTATTATGAGTTTAATTGAAGTTGGAATGACAGAGAAAGACCACTTGATTTGATAACCAAGTTAACCTTGCAATTTTATCTAACCGAGCATGATCTCGTCTAAACTGGGCAAGTCCCGTTGTAAGCTTTAGTCACTACGTCAATATATACCAAAATAAGGCAAACACACGAACTTATTCGATGGATTGCCTTTGAGATAATTGCATCTCACATGACGCAATAAAAGTTCTTTCTATTAGACTTTATGCAACACCACTATGGCACACTCTTCGAGCGTTGTATGCATATAATACGAATGGTGATTGGTTTGTCTACAATGGATGAATTCAGGTTTAACGAAGACGCTACTGATATGGACTCCACCACATTGGCCAGATGCTAATGATATACGTTGTCGCAATTAAACGGTGCTCGATTCCTTTTTGTATACAATTGCAATGGTGGATGCTGTCGTCAGTCTATAAAATTAATGCTTCATAATATATATATATATATATATATATATATATATATATAACGGAAGTGTTGGTTTAGGAAAAGTGCAATTACCAAATTTACAAATTCAAACGGAAACAACACCTTTTCTCCGAATTACATGAATTTCAACAGAGAAATCTCTTATTTCATAAAAAGAAAATAACGGAATTTGCGTGTTTGGAGTGAATACAAATGACTTGTTGGACACTGTAAACTCGATTGTGAAAGTAAAATAATACAATATCCTGACTATATATCCGTATGGCACAGAATCTTTTGCATGAAGATTAGCTGAATGTGCTTTAATTCGTTAGCTTTGTAATTGTCTTATTTAAAAAATCATCTGACAATGAATCTAGACGGCCTGCTGTTCAGTTGACTGTTTGCATTCATCTTTAATAGCTTTCCAGTTTTCTCGGGTTAGCGTGAGGTTCTGCATCACGACATCCATTTCCACGGGCCACAATTTGTGCAGCAGCCTAGACGCAAAGAATGAAAGTAAACAATAAAGTGGTTCAACGCATGTAAACGTTTCAGAATGGCCACATAGAGAAGCCAGAATGCATGTTTAACAGAGTATTTGCTAACGGATGTACTCTAGTTTTCCAATTGGAAAGAGGATCAAACTAGGCGAACAAACATCATGAAAATATTTTATGAACGGGTCGAGAGAGTTTAAACCGTCGTCGATTAGATAAAATTCATGTAAAGTCTAGAGTATTTTATAATGGTTACACCTGTATTATATAGTTACCTAAAGCCTGCCACAATTCCCTCTATTAGCATTATACTATCTAATAATCATGAATCAGCTGATTGGTTGGACCATCGCTTCGAAACTGACACTAAAAGTGCTTCGAAATTCAAATGCATTACAAAGAAGCAAAATGTCGATGGACTAAATTATGTGTGCTAAATTCTCATCTGCGGTTACGGACAGTGTATTAATGACATCGAAATTTTGGTTGTATCTGTTAAATTAGTTTGTGTTTGCATTATTAATAAAAAAGCACAGATGTCCGTGATGATATTGACAATTCAAAAACAAGTGTTTTGTTTTCATATAGGAATGGACAAGCACTTAGTTCAGTTTAATATATGCAAAAGAATAGTGCAAAGATTTAGAATTTTAATAACAGCAAGGTTTGTAAGCATGCTACCTTATTCGAAGTCATCTTTTGTCATATCACACTGCCCAGAGTTGTGCAACTTAAAGCGATGTAATACGCATCAAAACAGCTTTTTGGTGACCATCGCGAATGATTCAAATTTCAAATGGAAGTAAGTCAAGAATTCACATAGATCATCTTATTTAATTATTTTAAGCAGTTCAACTTGCTTAGGCTATTAGAGATAAATTTCTAAATATTGTCTTGCTTTAGTCAACCATCGATATGATTGATAAATTTAATCATGACCTTAGGTATCAGCTGTTAGCCATAATTCTGTCAAACAAACAACACCAATGTAATGATTATCTTCAAATAAGAAACAAATTGTTAAACATTAATTATAAGAAAGAAATGCAAAAAAGTAAGAAATTTGAAACAAATTCGACCACATTGACCACATAGCTTGCAAGCGCCAATTCAGTACTAATACCTAGGCTTTAATTATTTTTGTATTAGGTGTGCACCATCTAATTGTCCAACTTTAGTTGGCCAAATAAAAACCCGCGTTGGGGCGAAACACCGACTCATATTTATGAGTAATCCGAAGGCACCAAATTCGGGCTTTGTTGGGGTTAAACTTTCTACTATGCTAATCATTAAATCAAAATTTACATCTGATATAACATAAAAAAAACTACATTTTAAAATCTATTTCATTTAATTTAATAAATTTGATTGTAATAATTTTGATAGAATACTTTACTATTATTATAATCAAGGTTGCGGTCTTGATATAAACACCTGACCCATTAATTACTTACATATGTCAGTATAAACTAAGAATTGTATAGTGTAGAAAAGGCAATTCATCCAGTAGACCGGTTTCGTCATTATTGCGAATTCATCATGTACTGGCCAGAATTTGCCGTGGACAGGACTCGAACCTGGGCACATCTACTTCGGTATCTGGTGCTTTAACCACTGCGCCATCCTGCCGCACACTACACTACACACAATTTTCAGTTATACTAACTAATGTAACCTGGTTAGTCTATTTTTACCTTAGGTGGAGCTCATATGGCATCCATTTAGACTCAAAGTTCCAACTATTTAATTTAATTTAAAAATTCGATTGTAATAATTTTGATAGATCACTTTACTAATCGGAAATACGCAAGACTTACGCAAAGCAGGGCATTGCAATAGAATCAATGAAGTGAATTTGCTGCTCTGGTATGCAGGCCTGTTCTCTATCCATAAAACTGGCTGGTTTCATGCCAAGCTCTTTCTCGAGATCACCTTGAATGAAGAACTCGCTATACAATAGCTCAGAGACAATTTGTGCATTACGCCAACCCTTTGTCTGGTCACTAAGATCCGCCGATGTCATCAAGAGGCACAGCAATAGCTGGTGGTTTCGCACATCAGCGGGATCAGGAAGATCACCATGACCTACCAGACCCTCTAGTTCAGTCATCAATTTCAAATGGTGCGCCAAATCGGTGGCCAAGATTACATCGCGTAATAGGTCCAACATACGATGATAATCCTGAATTGCAGAGTAGGAATAAATGAACGTAATACAACTTTGCATAAATATTTTCTGAACAAGAACTTCTGGCTTAAAATGTTATTTTAGTGAAATTTATTTTTTGGAATAATAATTCAAAAATTTATCATGTACTGAAGTTAAATAGTAAATATTAATAATGATAATAGCACATCCAATACGAATTATATCCTGTTCGTCAATTAAAGAAATAAATTAACTATTTCCACTCAAGAAAATCGAAAATGAAGCTTCACTTCATTCAAGAATGCGCACACGAATACAGAACTCAAGCATGCAATCAATTCAAGAAAAGCATTAAAAGAGCGAAGAGAAACCTTTCGAACAGGAAAATATAAATAACACCTAGTGGTAGCTCAGATTAGAGTAGTAATGCCACTGAATATTCAGTGACAGAAAATAATAAATACAGAAACAAGACATTAAAATATTCTTAATCTTATACCGTAATTGTTTTACAAGGAAGGTTTTCAGTAATTTAACATTTAAACCGTAAACCACAACCCCGGAACCTTTTGAACGAAAAATCTTTAGGTGGTCTGTATATATAAAGAGGACCAGAAATAGATTATTGGTCTTGAAAATATTAAAAAATATTAGTCGTTTACCCACTATTTTATTAAATCAATAGCGATACGCATATACACACATAATCTGGTTTCCATTTTTAAATATATGGTCAATGGCTTTAGGTGGAAAAATTTCCAACAGAAGTAGAACATACGCAAATCCAATGTTTGTATGACGAAAATGTGAAGCCAGAGGTCATATGAGTCAAAGACTTGTTAACAAGTTTATTTAATAACTCATCTATGTAAGATATCAATAAAATTTTAAAATGAAATGTTTTGGTCGGGTTCAACATTGGTGCCGTTTATTCCGGAAATTTGTCAAATTAATGTGAAGTAATTTTTTAACCGTTTTCCTTTAGACACAACCATCATTTTTCGTTAGGCTCTATATTTTGACAGATTACATATTGCAGAATTTTCTCTTAATATGTGATATCTTCGCTAAATTAAAGAGATTCCACTTCGTCCATAACGGAATTGTGTACAAATATCTTTAAAGCCTAATTCATGCGTGTTTCCATCATACCACTGAGGAGTCTCATGTATGAGGGCAAAGCAACTTAGCGAATAAATAGAAAAAGATGCCGTACTTGCAAACGATGCTACTGTATATATATATATATATATATATATATATATATATATATATATATATATATATATATATATATATATATACAGAGAGTGCAGGCTAAAGCATTTCATTGAAAAGTTATCAACGAAGCGGCCAAACTAAAGTACCTAGCGCGACCCAATTCATGAGTAGTCCAAATTTCTCTAGAATTTAAGCAAGGCAATATTCAAAGTTATCAAGTCTAAAGTATTTTTTATTATTCTTTCTCTGAATTTACAAGTAAATTCATTTGAAACTGCATTCCTAGAGCGTACCAAATTTGGTAACCTACAAGCTAAATCGAAAATAATAAAACCGTAATTTATTCGGTTCCTCACCTCCTTGTTTAGATGATCGAAGATATTGCATCCTTCTGTGTTTATAATGCACATTGCCTGTGAAAAATGATGTCGTTCCAGCACCGAGCCCTGTGAACTGTACAGACCAGCCAGCGGGGAATTTGAGGCCACCTGCATTTCGAATTAGAGAAGAGGATAATAAGTAATTACAAATAAGTTATAATAAAAGCTACTGTCAAGGCTCTGAAGCACACGTGTATAAATCTGTTTATCAAAATGTGTATAGATAACGCGTACACAGCCGGAGCATAGCATTAGACATCAAATTTAATGTTAAATATCTGGATGCTTCACAGTTGTAGACCCAAACACACGCACTTAAACGACACATCTTCGTACACCAAACGTTAGCAAAATATGCCTATCAAGAGAAATGTTAGTAATTATTATTAGATCAGTAAGTCAGAAGTATAAGTGGAATTTTTCAATTGTTTTATTACTTGTTTATATTTCGTTTGATAAGCGGTTTGTTGACGAGGGTACTCGGTGGCGAGCATCAGAATATTCAGATGCCAAAATAAGGACAGGCAGAAAATTGACCTCGTTCGGGAAAACAAGGATCAAATAAATGTTTGATATCCTGGCGTGCAAAATATTATTTGTCTTTAATCCATCCGCTGGACAATTGTTTATTTTTCGTTGATCAAGCATTCATCAATTGAAAGCTGCAAGAAACAGTGTCCATATGAATGGAAAGAAAGGAAGACCCACTGAACACATATTGATTGCACGAGTGGTGTTGACAGTTATTTAAATCAAGGTAGTGAGCTTGATATAACCACCTATCCACTATATATATATATATATATATATATATATATATATACTCATATATATAAATATATATATATATATATCATTATAGATTAAGCATTGTGGAAGTTCGCAAAGGCAATTCATCCAGTACACGGGTTTCGGCTGTATTAGGACTTCTTCATTTACAAACAGTATTTGACTGTATAGAGCTATTGCCACGGAATGAGCTGGATCCTGGACACGATTTATTCAGAGCCTGTGACTTTGACTACTGAAAACCCAGCCTCACGCTGTAGCAATAGCCACCTTTGAGACTAAGAACGCACCAAGGGTTCTATATAGGGCTGGCATTAATTCACCAGAAAGTCCTCGCAGAAGCGCCGTATGATTATGAAGCAGTCAGCACAATGATGGAGGCAGACTTCGAGCCGCAGAAGTGGACATAAAATAATAAATGTTTGTAAATTTGTTTAACTAAATCGGTGCTCTTCATACGAGCAAAGTCATAAACATAATTGATTAAAAATAAAGCATGTGTGTGAAGATAATAAATGGCTTCTGACGGGTTGGAAACGTTGATTAGAGAATTGACTGCACAAATTAACAATTTGACAGCAGAATTAGGTATAATTAAGTCTCGGCTGGATGATACATTAATAATAAATTCTGATGGAATCCACATAAACGACCCAACCAATATAGGCTGAAACAACACACACTACACACAGTTTTCATTTATATAGAAATTTATGTTTTATATACAATTGTCTAAATAAAATAAGCATTCTATAAGGTAGCAAAGACAATTAATATAGTAGACCGGTTTCATTTTAATTGGTAACTCTTCAAGTACTGTCTAGAATTATTGCCGCGGAAAGGGCTCGAATCTGGATACCTTTGCTTCAGAGTCTATGACTCTAGCCATTAAAACACCCTGCCACACACTACACACAATTTTCATTAATACACTAACTAGATTTTTCGTTTATCATTGTGTAATTCCGGGATTTGGATGAATAATTTGTAAAATATGTCTAAAGAGATGTCAAATAGGCTCCATTTGAAGTAAAGGCTAACCAAAATATCAGTTAGTATTGAAATGAAAATTATTTGTAGTGTGCGACCAGGTCGTGCAGTAATTAACATCACAAACTATTAAGCAAACGTGCCCAGGCTCGATCAATTTCCGCAGCAAGGATTCCTGACAGTATTTTAGGTATACCCAATAAGAAAAAAACCTTATACAATGCGTAGGTATTACTATCGAATGTATGCATATAATGGGATTGGTATTTATATAAAGATTGCAACCTTGAGTTAAATAATTTTTATCACCGCCCGTGAAACTAAAACTCGTGCTTTATTTATCCTGATAAATGTCTATAAAATGGAATTGGTGTTTATATCAAGCTCGAAGCCATAATTTAAATTATTGTGGGAAAGGTGTTGTTTGATGTTTATAATTGCATGGAGAACCTAATTATCGTGAGTTTCAAGTGTCAGAACAAAATGGTCATGAGTTTAAAGGTTGCCCAAAGCAAATCTCGCTACTTCTAAATGATTACTCAGTGGCGACGAAAACTTAATCCAGTAGGTTTGTGAAATTTCATATCTTATGCCTTATTAATTTTTTCAGACAACAGGCACATACAATAAGATTCTGTATTATAAATAAAACAATGCTCGTTAGAAGTTGTTTTAAAATTTTATTTGGTGATATATTCCATTTAGGATCTCAATCGAAAAGATCAGGATACCAATAAAGCCTAAGATTATATATATTGATGATTTTGAGGGTGTCTGGTAATTACACGTTGTTGACAATACCAATGAGACTGATATCGAGTTTGCATTAAAAAATTCAACAGAATTAAAACTGGTGTCATACAAGTATTTGCGTAATAAAGGGCATACTAAAGAACATTTTATGAAAAGTGATGAAAATTATGTCTCGTTTGGCTTCGAAATTCATTTTAAATTCCATAAGCAATCAATTAAGTCGACAGACGGTAGTTTTGCTGTGTTATTCGACGATTGGTTGAATAAATTTGGATTGGTGTTTACTTCAATCTCGAAAACTTGATTTAAAGAATTTATTACCACCACCCGCGCAATCACTAATTGTTTAATTAAATCGATGTCACAACGACATAACTAAGGAAGAAAAACAAAGTAAAAGCCTTGGAGGTAACACAAAATCTCTCGCCATTGATATATATATATATATATATATATATATATATAATCTTGAGAAAAATATAAATTTAAAAAAAAACAATAAAATGCAGAAATACATTCTTGTTCATTCATTTCATTTTTTCCCGGAAGAAATAAAATTCCTCATAGTATGCGGAAAATCAAAGCAATAACATACTCGTAGAGTCATTTTTCAAACTCTACTTGTAGAAAAATGTTTACGAAACATAATGTTTTTTCATGGTTATTAGAATTATTTCTCGAAATGTATATTTATAAATATAACTCTAATATTTAGATCGATGCGACTGAAATGGCAGAGGAAGCCTTTCGCGGTACCTATAAATATATGCCAGCAACGCTATTATGAGCCTTGCCACTAATCAATAAATTCAATCGTCCAGTCTCATGGCGGCTCTGTGGAATCTAATGTGCGAAAGTAATAGTTTTAGAGCCCTCAACACTTCCAAGTACAAGTGAAGCAGGCCATGCCATGAGGGAAGTTTTCGGTCGCGAAAGTGCAGAATGGCTTGCTAGTCCTTGAGTTATTCATTTGTTAGGTCAACTATTATATTATTTTAGTTGTGGCCTCATTTAGAGCAAAATGCGCGAGAGAGCTGGATCTCCGTTTATGCATACATACATACGGGTTTGAATTGATGTTATCGAATTTGTGACGCGTTGAAAATATGTTTTTCAATTGGTATATTCCCGTTTAAATTAAATATAGATACACGTTTGTTGGAAATTATTTTTTAAATGAAACATAGTTGTGAAAATTATTAAAACAAATTCGGTTCCCGAAAAATGTGCAAACCAATGAAATCAGTCGTCCTATTTTATGCTTTAAGTTATTTCCGTTCACTTGTGTTTGATCAAAGAATTAAAATCTGCATCTATCACCACTAAAGTTTCGTCCCGAAAGTTTTCAAAACGTTTATGAAGTGATATTACTGTCTTTGCGAACGAAAATGAAGTAAAAATACTATTGAAGGAATGGTGCAACTACTTTAATATATTATTATAATCAAGGTTGCGATCTTGATATAAGCACTTGACCCATTAATTACTTTTCATATGTCAGTATAAATTAAGAATTTTATAGTGTAGAAAAGGCAATTCATCCAGTAGACTTATTTCGTACTGGCCAGAATTTGCCGTGGACAGGGCTCGAACCTGGGCACGTCTGCTTTGCAAATGTGGTGCTCTAACCACTGAGCCACCCTGCCGCACACTACACCACATTTGAAAAGCAGACGTAAGAAGGTTCGAGCCCTTTCCGCGGCAAATTCTGGTAAGTACGTGATGAGTTCTCAATAAGGACGAAACCGGTCTACTGGATGAATTGCCTTTTCTACACTATAAAATTATTAGTTTATACTGATATATGTAAGTAATAAATAAACTAAGAATTGTATAGTGTAGAAAAAACAATTCATCCAGGTGCTTATAACAAGATCGCAACCTTGATTATAATAATTGATATCACCGCCCGCGCAACCAATGTTCGTTTAATTATATAAATGCTCACTTCAATACCACTTCCACATGTAGTGTGGTGTCTGTTCAATAATGAAAAATTAGGGATGGTTAGTTAGAATTTTGGGTCTAAATGGACGGCATATGAGCTCCACCTAAAGGAAAAATAATCTAACCAAGTTACATTAGTAAGTATATAACTGAAAATTGTGTGTAGTATAATGTGCGGCAGGGTGGCTCAGTGGTTAGAGCACCACATTTCCGAAGCAGACACACCCAGGTTCGAGCCCTGTCCGCGGCGAATTCTGGTCAGTACATGATGAGTTCCCAACAAGGACGAAACCGGTCTACTGGATGAATTGCCTTTTCTACACTATAAAATTCTTAGTTCATACTAACATATGCAAGTATATAATGAGTAAGGTGCTTATATCAAGATTGTAACCTTGATTATAATAATTGTTATCAACGCTCGCGCAACCAATGTTCGTTTACTTACTTTATTATATGGCAAAATACCTATAGATTTCTGCTTGATCAGAAAATGCGGAGTCTGCATTAAGACATAATAGCACAATACTGATTTTAGAAACAACCAGTTGACATCTCATATAGGCAATTATAACTTGCACTGCTGTTATCTCTAGTTTCATCTAAGCGAATAAGCAGAATTTGTCTTGACCGTAAAGAGTTGTTTCCAATATATCCTCAAAAACGGTAGAGACTTTATTACCTTCGATCACTTCTTCAACGTAATAATAACAGCGAGTTGATTTATTACCGATTATACGCTATGCACGATATATATTTGTACATTTATACGGCCGCAATTACCTCCAATATATGACGAAGCCAATCAAATATGATAAATGTATGGAGTAAAAAAAACAAGCCATGAAATAAGTTAATGTAAAGCATATATACGAAACCTTAAGTTATGAGCAGATATAGTACCTAATGCTGGTGCCTACATAGCATCCGGTAGATAATTCCAACCGGAAACACAATAACGGGCTAAGAAAAGAAAACCGCAGTCTATTTCGCTCAAGATTGTCATGATTAGAGGAGTTTTCATCACTCGGTAAAGACAGACCCGCTGGTAGTTAAAACATATAAGGCATTATTTTGAAGCCCTGCAATTCTCATAAATATACCACTGCATTTGTAAGCTACCATATTGATAAACAGTGGTTTAGGTGAGTAATAACTATCATATTTAAAAATCATTATATTATTCATATATACATGCATATATATAATATATATATATATATATATATATATATATATGTATAGAGCATATATATATAGTATATATATGCTATATATATATATATATATATATATATATATATGTCTAATTAGGAAGAAAAAACACATTAATAACAAAGGGGATAAAGGCCAGTTATTTCGTGAATACTAATCATCGCTTTACAATCATACATATATATACATTTTGGGTTTACAATTCATTATGCTTATGGTAAAAAATCTGACTCGCTTTTACTTCTGTTTCTTGTTTTGGCTGGTTGGTAAGTGTGTATGCGTTTTTGTTTGTGTGTGTGCGTGTTTGCACGTAAAGGTCATTCTCGCAGTATTTCAAAGTGATGTCTGAGATCTAGTCATTATTGTTTTGATGGCTTGAGTATTTACCATTTGTGCGCATTGTTCACTGTTACATGCACGAGTGCTTTTTTGCCCAGTGTAGTTGATCGTTTCACCTTGTTGAGTAAATTCGTATTTTTCATATGGTAACAGCGCCAGTGTGGATTGCAAGGTTAAACGCTCATATTGTTTGGAAACTTCTGTCACTGCATGCGCCTCTGTTATTTCAACTTCAGTTTGCTGCCAATCCGATTGTATTTTTGTTGATTCTAGTCGAGGGCCTGTTTGGTCTTGACAGGATACTAGTAGATTGTTTTTGAATTTAGTTATTCTTGGCCATATATATATATATATATATTAATTATAATATTCGTAATTATAGTAAGTGTTAATCACCATTAAAATACTGAACTACAATTAGGTGTGAATAGTATAAATATTTATGCAAAAGTCAATCTGAAAGAAGAGCACTCGCCTGAAACGAGTTGTTAGTCCCTCTGTGATCAATATCATGACAAAGCGCCGCCACAAATAGTGCGATCGACTCCATTTCGGTAAGGCAGTAGTTGTTCTGATTTACGCCCAGTTCCGCCACATGTTGTCCAACGGGGCTTGGCATTAAAGAAAAGACCCCGCCACTGCAACTGGGCATGCTTGTACGGACTCCGGGAGTCGAAGGCAACGGACTGCGTGCTGCTGAATTGTTGACTGTCGTTGCAGTTGCCGTCTGTCGTAAGGAGGAGAGCCCGGGCAACTGGCATAGACAGGTGTAGATAAAGTGTCCAACAGTGTATGCATGCGTCCAGTTGTGGTAAGGTGGGTTTCTATAACCACGCCGGACCATCAGAAGAAAGCGTACTAAAGTTCGGCGTGAGGTCCGTAATCGACGCGGAATATCCAAATCATCAAACATGCGTAGAACAGCCTGAAGATAGCATACGATGTTGCGATTGACGAGGAATAAGAAAAATGATAAACAAATACTAATTTTTCAAGTCCAGTAGAGCACATACAGTTCGATGGTTATTTATAAGCTAACTGAGCAGTGATATATGGTTGTAGTCACTAATTCAATTTTGTACTACGCTACGAATCAATACATGGCAATTTGTACAAGAATACCAATATCTGTTATGGAAAATACGTGAGAAATAAACATGTTACTGTTTCTTGCTACCGAAACCTCAGCTTCAATTATGGATCGTCAAAGTCCAGATCATTAGCTATCGTGTATAACTCGACTTTTCTATTTTCCTCATACAACTGATCGATTAATCATAACACTTACTAGGCCCACTAATATAACGAATATTTTTTTTGTATATGAATGATGTAAATTATTTTCTCTTTCACATAAAGCTTTAGTGTTGTTATGTTAAATTATTAAAATTTGTAATATTTTTATTTTTAGAAACTTGAATATTAAAGTTTAATAATCTTTATTATATTTTGGACTGACTATTTTGTAAATAAAATCTAACGTTTGCTGAAATTTGACTGTGATAAATTACGCATATTAAAAAGGAGTTAGTCTAATTAATGAACTTGATCGGATTCCAATCTTTTATCTTCCTAAAATAAAATTACCATCATTGCAGGCGATAAGTTAGTGAGTTGTTTTGATAAAACGGAAAAGACAAATTAACAAGTTAAAGTAACTAACTTCATTGCAGAAAAATATTAAAATCAACGAAAGTGTGGAAAATAAACTATAAAAATATCTATAAAAATCATATTACGATAGCTCCATGGGCAAATAATCCTATAGAGCGGAATTTTACCTCAAATGTGTTAGAAAAATAGTAAATAATTAATTATAATTGGACCGAAATGATCAAAGCAAATCAATATGAATGAAAGGTAAAATCTTATGTGCACATTCGACTCATGATTACTGACGACTCATAAGTTGGAGCTTCTATTACGCCCTATACCCACTATATTAATTAGGGTGAGGAATGTGGGACAATTGGACAATACGGTCTCATATATGAATGTGAATGTCATCAGTAATGAAGCCAACTTCATATAATGTTTTTGAAAATGCGATTTCAAAGCCAAATCACTATATAAAATATATACCCAGCTTGTAAAAAGTACCAAAACTTTGGTTCCTTAGCCGGAACATGATGCCAACTCTATGATCGCCGAGTCAGTACATGGGGCCAACACTATGGATTTCAAGATATGCTAAAATAAACAAAAATGATAAATACAACTATTTCTGAACACCTGTTACTGAAGCAAATCCGTACACTCTGGCTATGAAATAATATTTGCTAGGTGCGTAACACACAATAAACAATTGCATATATATGCTCTTCGCAGCAAACAGTATCTAACTGTTATATACTCAGTTGAATGATGTAATAATTACCACAAAATGTGATATTTATTATGGCCGGACTATATGGAATTGTTGGAGTAAAAGCTGTTTTTAAGTAGTTGTAATTACAAATTTTGGTGAAATTTAGCATAACTTGAAATCCATTGAGTTGGTATCACGTATCTATTCCGCAACCATATTGTTGGTATTAGGACAATTGGATACTACAATATCACACACACACACACACACACATATATATATATATATATATATATATATATATATATATATATATATATATATATAGTGAGTTGGCTTTGAAGTCGCATTGTCGCGGACTTTGTATGCAGTTAGCTCTACTACTGCAGGTTTACACATTCGTATAGGATATTGTAGAATCCAATTGTCCCACCTTCTCAACCAAATATATGATGGATACAGGGTGTTGTACCGGCTCCTACTAATGAGTTGCCAGTAAGCACGAAACGAATGTGCAAATGATATTATACATTTTGTTTATGCTTCCGGTTCTGTTTGAACTAAACTATTGCTAGGTGAGCAAAATCTAATTCATAGATGCTTATATTATTTCCCAGCAGGAAACAGTATCTAAATGGGTTATTAAACTGTTGTGAAGTTTTCGTGACAATTAAGGTGCATCTGTGAAAAAAATTATGACAAATGTTCTTAAACAACTCTAATGTAGTACAGTGTTCTGTTAAATTTTTTATACGCAGGACTAAACAAAATCAAATAACCAATGGACAACCATTATTGAACGAGTGCTTGGAAATGACAATGGACTAGCTTGTCGAAGCGCTTTGATAACATCTTTATGTGACATGGAAGAGTGCTTCAAATTAGCTCTTGCCACGAGAATAAATTTGCAAATGATTGACATGCATTGTTGGTCAAGCAGTAATAAAATTCACTGCCATGTATCAAATTGCGAACGATTTTGTCAAGCACATCTATTTTTCAAATTAAGTTAGTAAAGAGTTGAATCTAATAACTCAGTGAATTGCTTGTAACTGTGATATGAATGCGAACGAAATAGCTATAAACTTAGCAAAACTAGAAAAAAGCTTTGACTTTTAAGAGGATGGCGAGGAAATTCGGACTGATTTCGTGACAACAAAGGATTGCATGTGATGAAGAACTGACGAAAACACACCTAGCTGAGAGCTAGCGAAAACCAGTTATACAGTTTACAATGAGAGAAACGTATACACTTAGTCCGCATGATATCATATCACTCTCGTTTTTTTCGCTATCGATAAAGAAAAGATTATAGGCCCGTCTGATCGACAATTAGTTAAAAATATTAAAAATAAATCAATTTGAGCTTAAAGACACTCGTGATTCCGATTAACTGAAGACTAAAGTATGTTACCTGAGTAACAACTATCATAAATTATTGATGACTAAGCGTAAAAATTTTGAATTTTCTCTAAATATACTACCTATGTTAAAGTTAATATACCATGCTTTTAATCAACACCCACATCAATTTATCTGTTGAAATAACGAGGGAAAATGCCTCGTGCCAATCTGGAAGGCAAAGGAAAACGACAATGCTACCTGGAAACAACGTTAACGTATGCTTTGCTATCCTGGTGCTTTTTTAAATGATATATTGAAATACAAATATGAAAGATATAAAAAAGTATTACTATTCATTATAAAACAAAAATTCTTCAATTTTCTATTTAAGCATACAACTTTGGTCTCTGGATGAAATGGAAAATTCTAAAAGATAAAATAACTTTTTGTAAATCTCGCTAAAAAATTTAATTTATTTCTAATTTCATCAAAATTAATCATCAAATGAATAGCGGAAGTTGAATTTCTGTTGAAATAATAAAACAATGTCTCATTTTACAAGGTTTCAACATTGCAATCAAGTTTCCATTTCGGTAACTCTCGTTCTAATCTTTTCCGCGATAAGCCTCCGTTTTTGGGGCCTTCTTTTCAGTCATTGTCAGTTATTCTAACATTAAGAGTGTTACGTTACCTAATGATGGATAAAGTAGTTGATCCGAAATATAATTTATAAATAAGGGACCGAGTAATAAAATCATCAGTGATTGCGCGAATGGTGATAAATATTCTTCGAACAAAGTTTCTGAGCTTTAAATAAGCACCTACATTATTGTATTCAATCAGACAAAGCAAAACAATCGTTGAATGATGCTAGTTTTGTTAAATTTTGCGACTAATTAAATATAATGCGATTCGTGTTTAACTCTTTCTTAAACCTTACTTAATTTTAAGGAAGCGAGGAAAGAAAAATATCTTTAGAGGGAAATATTTTATTACAGTCCAGAATTTTACCGGGAATGGGGCTCGAACCGATATACATTCCAATTCGTTCGTCAGACTGTCACAAGGGATAATGTCACTGAACCCGAAGTAAATGTGTCCAAGTTCGAGCCCCTTCCTCTGAAAAAATTCTTGACAATATTTGAAGAGTTTACAAAAAGGAAGGAACCGATCTTTTAGATGAATTTCCTTTACAATCTTATACAATGCTTAGTATATGTAACGGGAGTAGTGTTTTTACCAACCTCGTAACCTTGACTTACATAATTTTTATCAACGCCCTCGCAACTAATAATTTTTTAATCGAAATCAAGCGTTAGATAGAGCAAAAACCTACCAATTCTGTGACGTCTGGGTTAATGTCTCGTGGGATTCCATACAGTTGATCGAAATGCGGAATGAAATTGCTACCAGTTGGAACTTCCATGGAGCTGAGTTCCTTCACACGAGAATCTGGCACCTGCTAATAAAATGTTAAGCGAATTATAACCAGTTCACGTTAAGAGAATAGCAAAAGCGTGAAAACGATGTCTAGATTCACACTTGGCACTTCACAGTTTCACTTCAATTTATTGCATGTCATTATAAAATATTGTTAAAGTTATTTTAAACAGCGAAGTTTAATGCTAATTTTAGAACACAAATAATCAATGGAGAAAATATGATGAATAGAATAGAAAGTAGGTTTCATTCATTAATACAAAAAACGTTTGAGAGCAAATTTTTCTTTGTTTTAGAAGATTTTGCACGCCAATCTATACACGAAATAGAAAAAAATAGACAGCAACAAAATTATATATTGATTAATTAGTTCAAACTGCGTTGCCTTATGAGGCGAAATCCCTAAATGTAATTTTATGGTTCTTTACAAGCAAACAGTCATAATTTAATTGTTTTAGAGAGAAGGCTACAGAAATGAGACTTAGACAAAGTACAAAATGATCATAATTTTAAAATTTGATAAATATAACAGCGAATTACAAAAATTTACTGAATATTGTGAGCAAGAGCGTTTATGCACTACCATTGGTCAAAAGGGAATTTTATTTTAAACATTTGTAAAAATCAATTAACCCATGCGAGCAGTCCAGTACCCACGCGTGCTCATTAATCCAATAATAATGGAGAAACTTTTACCTCACATACGTACATATATCTACAGAATTTAACAAAGCATCGCGAAGGATTCGACAAGATAAAATATACCTGAAGCGTCATTATATTCGTAACGCGACTGTGCTACGTTTATAATATGAAAACGAATGCAATGGTGTATAAGGAATTGTGCAAGCAAATTAACATTTGTAATAATACACATACGTTTCGTTGCATGCAGATGCGCACATGTAAATGAGTGTAGTTGAAAATACAGAAACACACGTAAATTGTAAAACAGTATTTGAACTGTATTAGTGTGTGGGATAAAGAAAGGAACATTATTTTATTTAGAAGGCGAAAAAACACATCAATCCGCGTTTTTTAAAGTTCAGCCATTTCACGTATTATCATAAAATATTTTAAAAATAATCGGTATATTAAAAGATAGATTTATTCATGAAGCATATCTTTGGAGCACATTTATAAAGATCAGTTTAGAAAATAAATGATTATAATATACCACAAAAAACAATTATTTTTTTAGTGATATCATTTATAACATTCATAGTATAATTCTCGTAAGCAAATAGTCCGATACAATAAAAATATATTAAATATATTTTTCTGATTTTCTATAAATTAACTTGTTTAGACAGCGTTTTGTAATGCGAGCTTTAATAAAATTCGTAGTGCTAGTCATAAGTGCGAAGATAAATATATCATCTGTCCAATACAATAAAAATTTTCTTCCTCATTTCTTCATAAATAATCTACATATGAACACATAGAATGTTTCGAACGCAGTCAATAAAAGTAAAATTAAAACGGGGAGAGAGTATAAAATAGAAAAAAAATCCAATTATTTTTGTGCATGACCTCCAGTTCAAACGCAATGCGTGGTTATGTTTCTTTTGCTTATAAAAATCAGGCTGAATTTTCGTATATCACAGAGCTTTATAAACTGCTAATTTATTTCCGTTAATGCATTTAGCAAGTTATATACATGCATGCATTATCGTTCATTTTACACAGAGAGATCGACCGAATCGCTGGAAGTCAAAGTAAAACAACATTGAAATTAAAACGCCGGGGCGAAATTAAATTGTGAATACCTATCTGCAATTGCGCAACGCATCATTAAAACCTCGTACGTTTGTTCTCCAGATATTGCTTTCAAGATAATGGCTAAATGCATTAAAATTAATGAGCTAAAAATTACTTTAATCAAGGTTGCGATCTTAAGCTATAACCCGACTCTCTATGTACATAAATTTTTCAGTTTAAACTAAGCATTGCGTAATGCAGGAAAGAAAATTCATCCATAGACCGGTTTTATCCTTATTAGAATTCATCACGTAATTTCGAGAATATGCCGCGGACAAGGCTCGAATCTGGGCACGTCTGCTTCGGAATCTGGTGCTCTAACCATTGAGCCCCTCTGCCGCACAATATACAATTTTTAATCACATATAAAAAATGTTTTTGTTAGCCTTTCCTTTGGCTTGAGCCAATATGGCATCCCATTAGACATGAAGCTCGTTTAATTATATAAATGAGCTAGTAATTTGTAATGTTTTGGGAATAGGATATTGAAGCATGTTTAGGAATTGAGTCTGAATTGGAGGTTATGCACAAAATTATTAGAACTTTACCTTAATTCACACACTGTCTTAAGTTTCAGCTTATTTTTCCTCTGATATATATATATATATATATATATATATATATATATTTTTATATATGTGATAAGCTATTATTTCGTGAATACTAATCATCGCTTTACAATCATACATATATATACATTTTGGGTTTACAATTGATTATGCTAGTGGTAACAAATCTGACTCGCTTTTACTTCTGTTTCTTGTTTTGGCTGGTTGGTAAGTGTGTATGCGTTTGTGTTTGTGTGTGTGCGTGTTTGCATGTAAAGGTCATTCTCGCAGTATTGCAAAGTGATGTCTGAGATCTGGTCATTATTGTTTTGATGGCTTGAGAATTAACCATTTGTGCGCATTGTTCACTGTTACATGTACGAGTGCTATTTTTCCCAGTGTAGTTGATCGTTTCACCTTGTTGCGCAAATTCGTATTTTTCACATGGTAACAGCGCCAGTGTGGATTGAAGTGTTGAACGCTCATATTGTTTGGAAACTTCTGTCACCGTATGCGCCTCTGTTATTTCCACTTCAGTTTGTTGCCAATCCGATTGTATGTTTGTTGATTCTAGTCGAGGGCCTGTTTGGTCTTGACTGGATACTAGTAGATTGTTGTTGAATTTTGTTATTCTTGGCCAGTCGATTAGAATATCATGTTGATGAAACTTTTGAATATTAAGGTCAGGTGCTTGTTGTTTTATATAAAGGGCTTCATAAATAAATAATAATTTTTCTGATTTTGCTTTATGTAGAATTGTGAAATTGGTCGAATTGACAGGGTGCCCCGTTGCTAATATATGATCGGAAATAGCTGATTTTCCTGACGGTGCCAAGCCTTTGTTAATCAATTTCTGTGGCAAATGTTGCTGGATTCTGCTTATCAATTGCTTCTTCGTACGTCCGATATATGTGCTACCGCACATGCACAGAATATATATATATATATATATATATATATATATATATATATATATATATATATATATATTTATTATATCCATGCCCTTTTAATTAACACAGTATTCTTATAATTAGGAAAACAACACAAATAACAAAGTGGATAAGGCCATTTATTTCGTGAATACTAATCATCTCTTATACAATCATACATATTTATACATTTTGGGTTGTCAATTGGTTATGTTATCGGTGACAAATCTGACTCGTTATTACTGCTGTTTCTTGTTTTGACTAGTAGGTGAGTGTGTATGCGTTTGTGTTTGTGTTGTGTATGTGTGTTTGCATGTAAAGGTCATTCTCGCAGTATTGCGAAGTGATGTCTGAGATCTTGTCATTATTGTTTTGATAACTTGAGAGTTAGCCATTTGTGCAAATTGTTCACTGTTATCTATACAAGTGCTATTTTTCCCAGTATAGTTGATCGTTTCACCCCGCTGCGCAAGGGTGCTATTTTCGCTTGGTAACAACGCTAATGTTGATTGTCGTGTTAAACGCTCACACTGTTTGGAGACTTCTGTCATCGTATGCGCCTCTGTTATCTCAACTTCACCTTGTTGCCTCGTATGCGCCTCTGTTATCTCAACTTCACCTTGTTGCCAATCCGATTGTACGTTTGTTGATTCTAGTCGAGGGCCTGTTGGTTCTTGGCTGGATACTAGTAGATTGTTGTTGAATTTTGTTATCCTTGGCCAGTCGATAAGGATATCATGTTGATGAAACTTTTGAATGTTAAGGTCGGGTGCTTGTTGTTTTATGTAAAGTGCTTCGTAGATGAATAATAATTTTTCGGATTTTGCTTTATGTAGAATTGTGAAATAGGTCGAATTGAC